>VACF01000900.1:0-37252 GCA_006891605.1 Pleurozium schreberi | reverse complement strand
CTTATCCAAACTGTAGCAGCTGGTCGCTGCAAAGATGGGACTCTGCGTTTCTGGTTGTCCGCCGGGCGAGGGGATTTCGAGTTGTCTACTAGGAACTGCAAAGAGGCGTCACTGTTCGCATGCCTAATGGAGAGAAACCCTATCAATTTCGATGGCAATGAGCCAGTTGTTGAAATCACGGTAAGGGACTTCTTTCATTCAGTAGAACCCACATGAATAGGAATATACCTATGACTTAGGCCGCAGTTTCTTAGCTTGAATTGAGCCTCTTAATTATTGGGTTTCAGACACTCACAGGACTTTTAGAGCAATTCACGCACTTCTGAAATTTGGTACTTCAACCCTAGTATATTTGGTTTGCCTCAAGGTCTTTAACTGGTGCAGTTGATGCTCAACCTCTAGCATTGATGCTACTGAAATTTTATACTTAACCCGTAAGTGTTCAAACTGAAAATATGAAGTCCACTTTGGAAGCTAAAATAGTTGAAGATTGCAACTTCCAAAAACATATTCTCCTGCTAAAAAATGTGGGTAAGATTTCTTCTTTCTATTGGTACGTTTTGTTACGTTCCTTCAGGTTCCCTAAATGTTTTAATTGAACTCCTGAAGGCATTGCCATGTGGGCACTTTGGGGTCATATGCTTGTGGTTAAAGTCAATATTAGCTTCGCGTCAAGTCCATCAACTGGTGCAATTTGAGGCAAGTCAACTGTTTTTTCTGGCATATGCAGGCGGTCACTTCCACTGTGCCCATCAAACCCAAAGTTTTTGCCACAATTAAATCCACAAACTACCTGCCGAATGCATTAGCCTTGAGGGAGGCAGAAGAGCAAGGTGCACAAGCCGGCATTTGGTTAGATGAGGATAGCAATGTGGCTGAGGGGAATAACCTGAACGTTGGTTTTGTCACTAACGAGGGTGAGGTATTACTTCCTCCATTTGAACGCATATTACCAGGATGCACAGCTCGACGATTGCTTCATCTTGTGCCTGAGCTTGTGAAGGAGAATGCAATCCCAGGTCTGAAGGGTATAAGGTTGGCGAAAATCCCAGTGACAGAAGCGAAGAAGGCTGCGGAAATGGTGCTCCTCGGTAGCTTTGTGACTATCTTGCCTGTTGTGCAGTGGGACGGCAAACCTATTGGGAATGGTATTGCTGCCCTTCTCTTCTCTGTGCGAGTCTTTTCCTTTTAATACATCTCTGGAGAGCCCACTGGGTAAAACATTTAGTGTTAATTGGCATTTAGGTTCATATAATCCTCATCTGAAGTGATGATAGTCTAATGCAAATGCTAATAGTGTGCTAACTTAACCCTTAAAAGATGTTAAACAATGCTGCAGCTGTTTTTTTGGCTGATGAATGACAGAGAATCTTTCTATGTAGGACAGAAGTGCGATTGTTCATCCTTGAAATTTTGTGCAAAAAGGGGAGTTTGACCTCCAATGYGCACTTTTCTTTTATAATGGTAGATGATGTCATACAGTGCCCAAAGGGATGATTTCCATGGTCACCAGCCCGACGTTCAAGGGTTAATATTAATGTGATGGTAGTGTCCTTAGCATTAACTTGATATTATACTGGCCAACAATTAAGCCAACATGAAGTCAACATTTTCTTGACACTAATTTAACGTTATCTTAGTATTGATCTAATGTTCTTTTGAATTACCATTAACTTACCATTAATAACTTTCTTGAATCTAATTGTACATCTATCGAGATGTACTACTGCCCTGCTGGACATAAATGCGTATTCTGAATGGAACATGTCCCTTGGTGACTGACTCAAATCTCGGGTCTCTTGTTTGTGTTTTGCAGGAAAACCAGGACGTATTTCCATGGCTTTACGCAAGCGCTTGCATCAATATATGCTGACAGGACCAAGAGCTCTCCTGACCCCTGTGCCATGGAATGCACCAGCTGTGAGTTGCTACTTGAAAGATCACCCTCCCAAGTGCAGCAATACTTCATCTGTTCGTGCCCTCGACAACCCTGAAGTTGATATTATGACGATTTGCCAGAAAATTCCTGAACAGATGTTGCAAGGCTTGGACAGGATTGCTAGTCGCCCCATTGTGGGCATTCATGTTGAAAGAAGCAGATGAGATCTGATTGTCTTTGGACAACAGCATCGAATTCTGTGTGTTTTCCCATTCAAATTTTAGAATTTCTCTTGGTGTATTCAGAAACTGTGAGCATTTTTTTAGGGAAGCACCTAAGCAGCTACACTATGAGTGGCTTTGAGACTGGAGTGCTAGTTTGTCTGGTCTTCATCAGGTTTTTGTGTCCGACTCTAGGATTTGAATAGCTCAAACATTCTGACAACAAAGAAGTTGTTGAATGACYTTCCTTTTTGTAATTCTACTCCATTCATTCTGAAAAAATTGGTTGATTCCATGGTGTACCATCCTCTGAGCTTACGATTTGTGGCTTCATTACTAATGAAAAGTGTTAGAATTGTGACCTGCAGAAAAAGGCGATTTCAGAATTGTTTTTCAAAGTTCTACGAGTTCACAAGCAATTTGAGGAAAGAAGGATCATGTTGTTCCCAATTTGGTAACAAGCTTGCAATTGCGGAGCAGGAATTGTTAAGGCCCCCTCCCTAGTGAGGTCTGACACCCCCACTCTTTTGGGCTATTTTTATTTTTATTTCAAAAGAATTAAACTAATTGTAAGAGCATCAATTAGTAGAGAAATGATTGGAAGGAAAGTAAGAGCATATCCAGACACCATGGTAACGGAATGTAGACTTCAAGACCCAGTCCGAGAGTAGTGGCTTAAAACTCTTGGGAGTCTAGTATTTCAGAGGTAAACAGAATACTACTACTATAGTAGTATTCAATTATGACTTCGCTTAATGTGATCCTTGCCACAAGTGTGGTCTTCTCATTGGGTGCAAACTCCTTGCTTCTATAGCAACACGACAGAATGCCTGAAATTATGAGAGAATATGAAGTTCTGGAAATAAGTCACCTTCAGCTTACTAGGGCTTGCCTAACTCTACCTGGAGTTCTCAAATTCAATCATTAATACCTCCTACTCTCGTTACCTCAACTAAGGATTACCTGCATACCAGAAGTTGCGGTTTACTTTGAAAGGGAGGGAGTTGCTGCGGGCTTCAGCAGAGACATAACAGACTCAACACTCTGCATGGCTGTTTTCAGTTCTTCCATGGACGCTGCATAAGAAATCCGAATGCATCCACCATTGCCAAAAGCGTCTCCTGGTACTAGCGCGACCTGCAATGTGACAATGAGCCATAGAACTTAGAAAGGATAGGCAGTCGGAAACCTGTACCCTCGAGCAAATGTCGGTCTTCCGAAAAGGCTTTGCATACATTGTCTCACTAATATCAACAGATTCTTTGTCTCAACTACAGTGAGGCATTACACAAAGACAACCAGGTCCAAAATCAATTGAGCTCAGAGTCAGACCCAGTAGAGAGAGTAAACGCGCTGCTATGCCACTGCTCGGAATGGTTCCCCGTGAACCAAGCCTGGGAGAGAGCCCCCTGTGAAACCCTAGCCTTTGAGAGAGGACAGGAGGACGCTAATGCTGTCCCCTTCATGAGCTGCGACTGCAATGTCGTCATGTCCACTCAAATGATGGATCCTGTGTACACATCACAGGAAACTGAAATTCACTACACGATCCTCGATGCTAGCAAAAGTTGACTCTCTGTTCCATCTCCATGGCCATACCCCCACGATCCCCCCAAAAGGAAAGTGCAAATCTTAAGCTGACATCTTTGTGTAATTCTCGCCGTCAGTATAAAACGTTCTATTCCAGAATAATTCCATATTCGAGAAACAAGCGACGAAATCCCCTCCGCAATCCATACTAAGTTAACACCAGATCAAGAAACCAAACTTCACAGTCAGAGCCAACAGAAATCGTGATTGCCGATAGGAATCGGCAGAGGCAGAATTGGAAACTACCACACCAGTTAACGAAATCTTGCCGTGCTAGAATACGTAAAACAACAGCTCAAAATTGAAAACATAACACATCAAGAAGTACGGGCCAAAAATTTGTGCATGAATCATCATCGTTCTGAGACAGATGGAGTGGCATTCCGCAAGAGCTTCTCTCTACAGAATTTCCTACCGTAATTTCAACTCTTAAGAACCAAGAGACACAGAAACAATCCATCACTCACTCCCCGACCTTTAAGTACTTCACTCCAACTCTCTATCAACCTAGACAACGATGATTGCCGCAAAGACGAACAACAGAATTCCGAAAATGCAATACCGCAATTGATCCCAGAAGAACSAGAMTCGCACCTGGAAACTATCAGAGCTGCAGCAGAAATTCGGCAGAGCACTTGCAATGGAGGAATTCCAGCAGCAGCAGCAACAGCAATGGCAGGCGTGGAAGCTCACATGCCGAAAGGGGAGAGAGAGAAGCGAGAGAATCCCAAAGGCGGGCGATGGATGAACGATTTCTAGACGTCGTCGTTGGATGAATGAAACTCTCCATTCGTCCTTGACCACGGTCTTCTTTTGAAAGTAGGGAAGTCAAAGGCGGTCTCTGAGTGTTGTGTACAGTACTGGTCTTGTAATACTCTTGTGGACTTTGGCCTCTTTTGGTCAAACCAATGCSTATGAGACTGAGCACCAATTCACAACAAAAGTGTTGTCAAAATTTTGTTTGGTTTCTTTTTCATCATTCAAAATTTGGACACAGGGTTGTTTTTCTCTACAATCATGCCCATGGTACCGGTACCTTTTGTGGTGGGTGTCTTTTGTTTGACTTTGTAAACTTTCCACCATGCCAGGGGGTCAGAAATTTCATGCTCATGGCTGGGTGTGAAAAAAAGGTCCTGGGTGTCAACCTTGCCACTGGCTTTTGGTGGACTCTTGCAACTTTGAATTTTTTTTTTCCCTTCTGATTCGTAAGAGCACTTGAGGTAAACTATCTCATTTTGGGCAGAAAATAACATTCTTAAGTGGGTGTGTATCCTCCCCCAGGTGGAGGTATAATCCTTCTCTATACACTTGGGGGAGGATTTTAGTTATAATAGAAGCAATTTCATTGGCTAGCGTGGTTGGGAGAGAGTGGGCTGTTAGACTGGAGATATCCAGATTGGTTGCTGGGGGGGATAGATTTTGAGGAGCAAAAGGGACCCCTCCAAGGAAGGTTAAGAATGTTATGAAAGACTACACTAATGATGGTAATAGTGTTACCCATACTAACTATTTTAGAAATGCTATAAGTTTTTACTCTTCATGAATATTTTTACGAAGTGCATGGATCCTAATAGTACTATAGTTGGGAAAAATATTCATGAAGAGTAAAAACTTTTGGCTGTTTTAAATCAATTAGTGTAGGTAACACTATTTACCATCGTTAGAGTAGTGCAGTATGATGGGCGGGGTGTATGGATCCCGCACTTGTCCTCCTAGAGTCATTCAAGGGGGACATGTAAAAAAAAAGTCCTTATTTTGTGATTGATTAATTTATCTTCTACAATTCTCCTAGCTCATTTGAGGCCTCTAATTGCAAATATGGATTCAAAGAATTTTACAATTGCAAATTTGATCATGCGTGGCAAAGAAAAAGTTTGTGAGTTTTCACTAGGATGAAATTAGGGACAAGTGAAGGGATTGGTTTGCCCTGGCTTGCATGATATTGCTATCTTGAAATGTGGGAATAAACTCTAGTGGTAGACAAGCAATAAGAAACTATGTTTACCATTGAAAAAAATGATTTTTAGACTTCATGCGGGTTTTCTTTTAAATTTATAGAAGGGTATTGACTTGGGCTTTCCATTTAAGCTTGTAGACGTGCATATCAACGTCAAATAAATAGCTTTTGTAGGTATTTTACAAACCCATGCCCGACTTAAAGCAAGGTATTTGCCAATGATATTCTTAGCATCATCCTCCATTCTGCTTTATTTCTCATACTTGGTAGTACAACCGAGAATGTTTTTTGAAAGGTCAGTTATTGTATTAGATATGCGCTTTGTACATAGAGGAAGATTAGGTTTGCAATTGAGGTATGCTGGCATTATTGCGATATGCCTGCAGAGATTCTTCTCTCGTGTTTCAAGTCCTGTCCAGAAGCCTAATTATGATCGGGCTGATGAGATGTATCAGGTATATGGTCCGGAGGCAAGTATGACCGGTATTTGCAAGCAAGCTATCGATTACATCAGCGCAACGGATTGAAACTGTTTTACTTAGCCGATAGTAGACTAGAGTTGACTTTTACAATTCTTGTACTAGATGTTTATAGTTCAGGGAGACATAGTAATTTTTTTCCCACTGGTCTTTTGAAGTAATAAGGGTCTATCAAATATCTTTCTCAAGTTGACCAATGAGTATCACCATTCATATCGACAAAAATCCACTCTCAGGTTAAACATTCTCGGGTTAAACATTTAACAGCAAATGTTTAACCGAGTATAGTGTCGATCACTTAGTACTTGTTTGATTTAATTATCGACGGATGATGTTGAGTATCATCTACTATTTTCCATGGTTTCAAAGTGTTGAACGGAGAAAGTTGAACATGTAAATGTGGCGGACGATTGTCCAAGGTTTGTAACATGACTGCCAAATTGGAGTTAGTATTTGGATCATTACCAATGCAAGAGCTATACGACTATTCCGTACAAGTCTCAAAACTTTTGTATGTTTTGTACTGCACAATTTGAAAAAAAGTCCACATCAAAAATTGTTATTTTTGGTTAAATAAGTAGATTTCAAAATTGGCCAACTCGTAGACATTTTGAATTGTGTTCTGACTGCTTTGGAAACTACCCTAGAATTTTATCAATCCTTCTTTCTTCAAGGCAAAACTAAGTCAAAACCTTTTGGAATGTTGGTATTCATTGTTCAAATGAAGAGCCTTCTTCATTGACTTGAGAGGTAGAACAATCCGAATATTAAAAAAGAATACTCAAATATAGTAAAGCAAAGAAAATATTTTCTTAAATTGGATAGTGTTTGTAGATTTGTTGATGAAATTTATGATTTGGTGTTGCATTTAACCCCCTCAAGAATTAAATATGATCTAAGTTTTGATTAAAAAATATGTAAAAATCTATTATAGTGCAAATGCAACTTAGATGAATAATAAACCCCTAAAGCTCTTTTAAATCCAAAATGGTTTTGGTTGGTTGGTCACCTTAAGTGGAGTAGCAAAAGTTGTTTTCTTGCATGCATGAATCTCACTCATGCACTGCCTTGAATTGGAATTACGCGAAGAGACAACACACAAAGAGGCAATATGCAAGGCAAAGCAAGAAAGAGATAATCCTCACTTCCGAATCACTTTACTTATACTTCAAGAAATAACATGTAAATCCTCAACACATCCATGATTTTTGCAAAAAACAACCAAGGTCATTGTTGACTTTGACCACTAAGTCAACAATGCCACCAATCAAAGACTCTACCTATCGGAATTCATCCCTCAATACCTCAAAGACAAAAAATTTTAAATATCATTGTAGTACAAGTTTGAGATTGAGATCCTAAATTAGAAGGTCTTCAAAATGCAAAAAAAAATTCAAATCACTTTTTGTCCATGATGCTTTTGTGAAATTTTGAGATTATTTCTTATTTTTGTCCCAAGGAACTTTAGGGGCTAAATGATGAYTTATTGAGTAATTGACAAAAGTTGAAACTACATTCCATAGATATTATCTATTCATTAAAATTGTCTTTGTACAAACAATGGATTTTTTTTAAGAATTTGAACCTAAAATCAAATTGTCCTTAAATTTTTTGTAATATGAATATTAGTGATTTACAAAAGAATAATAAGTTCTAAATAGAAGATTCTAGAAGATATTGGTTTTATTTTTTGAAGTCATTTTCTTAAAGGAGTTTTAGCAACTAATTTTTTGGGTCAAGCATACTTGTATGGCTTTCCCCACTATTAGATTAAACTCTAAATCAAAGAACTTGCATGAAAAAAAATTGAAGTTTCTCAAAAAACATATAATAATATAATTATACCWCAATGCCCCACAAGGTGTTGTATTTAAGTCACTTTATTGTTTATTTACACCAATACAACACAAATATATCTTTATAATATATTCTACAAACTTAGCTCATATGATGCTCACCTTGGCCTACATTAATTAGTTAGATAATTTTGTGCATTTCACCAAATCTTTTTCCACTGGTTAGGTCAAGATATTGGGCATAAAAATATATATCTTTCTATCCCAACCTCATGACACCCTCCATATCAATGCATTWGATTGTTGGGCACTATCAAGGATATTTTTTGGGTTTTATCAACTATTTTCCTTCAATTCAGACATTGATTTGGACTTTTAGGTACCAAGTCTACTTATTTTCTCTACTTTTTTTTCATCTAAATAGAATTTTATAGATGTTTTCACTTTATTTTACCAATGTTTTCAAATTGCAACTGGATGTTTTCTCAATTCCAGTGGTCAACTTTGAATTAACCATCGTATTTTCCCTTACGCTGGTAACTTACTAGGTTGTATCTTTATTGCAGTCACTTACCTCTTCCAACGCCCTTTCTTATGAAATCAAGGCAAAGTCTTTGAAACTTTGCATCATGTCCTGATGCAGATTCAAGTTAGGCAAGTTGGGCATCCTTAAGAGAAATTTGGGTAATCAAGGTAATACACCCAAAAATACAAAAAATATTGAGACCATTGTTCATTTAAGGTCTAGTCCGTCTTTTTCATAGGTTTCCGTTGGCAAAAACATTTTTAGCTCATTTTTCATAAAAAAAAAATGGGTGTGGAACTTAACACAAGTGGTTTCATAAATTTTCCAAGCATTTTTGAATGACATATAAATATTCAAAAATTTGGGGCATAGGTCTTACAAAACCCATCCAATTGCAACTTGTAAAGAGATGGGTTGAAATGAAAGACAATGATTCAAGACTATCTCTTGCAATAAAAAAGAATTTTTTCTTGATTCACTCAATAGGTAATGTGGTCCATTTAAGGATCACCTCATATCCATTTTAGAGCTATTTATAGGGGTGATTTCAAAGAGACGGACGCTTTAACATTTCACCACTGTAATTGATATCTCTTTTTGATATTTTATGCTTGAAAGGCCTTCAAGTGGTACAAGGAGGCACTTTTGATATTCATATTATGACTTGTGACAGTCTGATTTTTGAGCCAACATTGACTCAAAATCACCAACTTAGCACATGTAGATTGTGGTAAAAATGCATATGTACCATCAAGGAGGATTAGGAGCGTTTTGACAATTGCTCAACAGACAGTTGTTTTGATCATTGCCATTTGGCTTTGGAAATCCTCCTGCGGTTTCTCCATAAAATAATTGAAGTGATGTTTGCTGGAACGGACATGAAGTTGCAATAAGATTTTGTTGTTCTTCGGTCTCAATGGCCTCTTTAGGAGTGTTGTAAAACGACATCTGTAGTCTTGACATGTTTGCTTACTAGTATCATGGTAATTAATCGGAACTTCGATTGGTGATTAAATTGCCCAGCCTTGATATTCTCGGAGATCCCTGAGTTGCAATTTTCCCATTTGAAGTTAGTGTGACTCAAGCCATAAATGAACCGTTGATTTTACCTCGCAGTTTATGCTGAGTCCATGCTTGTGTCGATTCTGTTCTAGGATTTCTATCTGCTTGTTGATACTTGACATTGGAATTGAGGGCGTATGCTTACTGTTGTGTTGCAACAGCAAGAGCCGCGTCTTGTGATACAATCACTGAACGTGTATTTTGCTCGCTCAGTTGGTAGACCTGGTTTATCTGAGCCCATGAAAGTGCATAAGTATGATGAGTGGAGAAGACAAATGGGACATTTTTTTTTAGTTTAGTGATTGGAATCCGCTACCCCCTGAAGACCCAGAATTCATCGTTTTGAGATAACCGATTTGATAGATAATATTTTGGAGAATATGGCTTTTCAGATACGGTCAAATTTCATATCATCAGAATCAGTGACGAATGCATCGTGCGTTGCTTTTCATATATCGATAAGTACAACTCAGCTATGGTCAAAATTTTAAATCATCAGTATCAGTGAACTGCATGCGTTGCTTTTCAAAAGTAGATTAAATAATAAAGTAGAACAAAAGAAAGTGGCACCATACGGTAGGTGGAAACATGTACTCTACGCTTTGGAGTGGTCAATGAATATGAATGCACAGTAATTTTGAAAATACCAAGCTGAGGCGTTGAGTAAATCATCACAGAATGCTTACATCACTCTAATTACAATAACCATTGAACTTGTTGTAGAACTAAGTGTAGTACCGATGGAAAAGAAAAAGAACTCCAGCCTCTWCAGGGCATGAATCTAAAGTCAGTTTGTTCTGAACCTCTGAGCTGCCTTTCATATTAGGTGCTGATAGACATGATACATGAGTTGTGACCGAAGCTCTGATGTCACATGAGTTGTAACCGAAGGTCTGCTGCAACCTCAACCATCGTAGGCACACTAAAATCTTCTCTATAACACATCGTCTACTAGTCATATACAGTCTCAGCTAGGTAGCCTTAGCACCGAGCAATGCCAAACATTGAGCTCAGATACAAAAATCGGTCTCAACATCTGGCGAAATTATTTACTCTAATCCATTCCTTCTTACAAGCCCGACAGACCTGCAAAGTGCTTCTTCATTGATTGATCTTTTCTTCGATGGTTGTCATTAGATTTTGATGTATAGCGTCCTCTGCCGGGTGGACCTCCTCTACCCCGCATGCTCGTACCTCTACCACCTGGCACTTGTGCACCCACGTTTCCTGGGCTCTCCCGCTCCTCTGTAATCGCTGTAGGGACGTTTCCTCCAGCTCCTAATCCAAAAACGGTTTCTTCCTCTTCAGTGCGCGAAGATTCGTAATCTTCAACCGAWGCAAAGCCAGCTTCTGCACCAGCCACCTGAACACCAAAAGAGATATGAGCCCAATACTACTGAAAAGTTTATTTCTTCATGGCAGGTCAAGGAACAAATTGCATCAAATATAYCTCCCCAACCAAGAACAGGGACCCTCACCAAGCTGCAAACATCTCCRTAGAAATGTGAGAAAAGTCGCAACAAAGTGAAAGACAACCTACTCTTCTGTCACCATTGGATTATATACGTAAAACACTTTAAAAATTTCCTAGCGTATTTGTAGTGACCTTATTCCTATTCCTGTGAATTTCACTCTGATGAGCGACGGCTTATAATAGTGCATTACACTCGTAAGCTCACAGCACGCAAACTCTCAGAAATTTGCACCGCACAAGTCACTTACAACAGTGGCTTACCCTACTCAAATCATATGTAGATACCAATAATCAAATCGGACCATGATGGAAGCAGTTGCACTGCATGTCAGAGAGGTCAAGTTTACCTTATAGCTGTAAAGCTTTCCATCCTTGAGATAAAAATTCGCCGTTGCATCAACCTTCGCTTTCCCTTTTCCCTTTCCTCTTTGTGACTTRCCTCCACGAGTAGCTGCAGAAGCTCCTTGAGCACTTCCCTGATCTAAGGAGGTACCTGCTGATGTAGACATGGTCTCCTCAGGTGGGACATGCGGAGAAGGGCCAACCCGAGCTGACATATTAGCTTCAGGAGCTCCAGAACTGGGTTTACGAGCTTGCGTGGACGGCCCAGTAGCTTGATGGCCACCTCTACCAGAACGTTGATTTGTCCTACTGCCATAACCAGAAGGATTCAGTTCTTGAGGACTAAAACCTGCTGYAACACTTGGCCTAGGGGCGTCGTGTTGTCTGTAAGGCCTTGATTGTTCTGTTCCYCCAGGTACAAATTGGTGCGGCCCACCTTTCACGAGGCTCGCTCTTCCACCAGACCTCCTATCGACAGCATCATCTGTACTGTTCCCAAAAGCAGAATGACGTCTGGTCTTGTCWGCCAGATTTTCAGTTTCTTCTTCTTCATCGAGATCTGCCAAATAAGTACCTGCCAGATCGTCAAATGAATCATCATACTCATCGTCGTACTCATACTGCTTCCCAGCTCTAACAGTTGCACTATAGGACATATTTTCCCTCCTGTCCATGAGCTGGTTAAACGTCGAAACATCTTGTTTGGCACGCCTGGTGTAGCGCCCTTGGTTCACATTTGGGGCTTGAGATTTTGAGACATCTTCGGTAGTTGATACAGACGGTTGCCTTCCATTTGARGTTCCCTCCCTTCCAACACTAGTTGCGCTCCCCTCAATTGCAAATCTGGCGGATGAGCCACCGGCATCATACCCACTGACGCCCTTCCCTCTAGTTTCCACTCTAGTTTCCACTCTAGGTTCCTCAATRGCCTTGCCTTTTCCTTTATCCTTTGAAGGTTCGACTTTTCTGCTAGGTTTGATGGCCAGCTTACGATCCAAAGAATCCAGATCTGGGTGCAGCTTATCCTCCAGAATACAGGATATAACTTTCTCAAGGTCATTGTCATAAGCTTCCAAGCATAGAGCTACAAAGCCATCTCCATAGTCAGGAAACAAATCCTTGACTTGACTAACCTTGGACTGTAACATAACTGCCTCTTCATTCTGCACCTTGTCCTCATTTTTGGACGGCYCATTCTGATTGACTAATTGCGGAGTTGGCCGTCGATTAACTAAAGAAAGGAAGTAGTCGTATTGAGCATCGTCCATGATTAAGGAACCTGCAATGATGGGCCAAAGATTAGCTTCCCATTTTCATCAAACTTAAATTAAATTTGAGATTCTTTCGTATTTGTAGTTTTTCTTCTAAAGGTATACCATATCACAAAATCACAACGGAGCAGCAACAAACATACGGACTTCTATGAAACTGAGAAATAAATGGGATCCGTGATGAATAAGTCCTCTAAAATACCCGTGGAACTAAACTTACAGACAACTGTATGAACTCTATATGAGGAATACTCACCACTTTGGCAAAGCTCGTGAACTACTTCACAAAGTCCCTGCCGTTTCTCAATAACCCTCAAAAGAGCTCCCAGGTGCTTTCCTGGGTTACTAGCAATAAAAGATCTCAGTATTCCTTCCCCATCCATTTCTCCTAGAATTTGAGTCATGGCAATAGCAGCTTGCACAAGCAAGGCCCCTTTTGACTCTGGATCCTGAACTGCCTTTATGACTTCACCAGTTCCACCCAAGCTGGGAAAATCACCAAATTGAGCAAACCCTTCCTCTTCCTTCCGCAGGAAACATGCATGTAGAATATTCCAGGAAATTTTTAYGATTCTTGATTTGAGCCGCTTCACCTGACTTGAACCAACCAACTCTACTGATGGAGAGGGCTGAGGTGGGCCACTAACGTTAGTGAAACCCGTGCTCAATTCAGGTAACATGAATTCGTAGATTGCACACAAGGCAGGAAGAAACATGCCGATGCCATCTCTGCCAGGACACATACAAAATCCCAATGAGAATTTAACAGGGTGTGAAAGTCATGGACATAATTTTCATAAAGAGCATTTGCTAAGCAGTATGGACGAAGTTCAAACAGGATCCATTGCCTCACAACTTTCTTTGTACTTGATCCATGGTTCAGAAAGGAAAGAGAAAAACAGAAACGAGTACCTTGTTGCTCCAGCAGAGATGAGGATAAAAGCTGCTGGTGGATATGAAGCAACAAAAGAATCGAGTGTGATGATCACATCATTCAAGTACTCCACAACCTGCACCAGATACCTTTGTATAAAAAGATAGTCCAAGACTCAGAGACTGCACTCCAATGGACAAGGCAAAATCTTGCTGGATGAGCATAAGAAAAGATGGTTCGGGAGTCGATGCAGGTCTCGTTGGGACTTGGGAAGATGTGATTTGGCAGACTAGACTTGGCAGAGTGGAGCTCTCACGGACACAGTAAATTAGGGCAGGCAGAAAATAGTGTGGTGATTCCGTCATGATTCCGTCATCCTTGCAGCCAAGGAAGTGGGGCGCCTCCGTCCCACATGCCAAGGGCGAACTGCTCCCCTTATTGCCCCTGTCAGAAGGTAAATGTAAAAATTGCCCCCTATTTTGTGCTGTGTCAATTTTGTGTTTCTTCACCTCCCCATGCTAATTTGGGGCCTTTGATTGCAAACATGAATTCAGATTTTTCAAATTGTGTTGTACGTGGCACATAAAAGAATTCTAGTGGTTTCTCCAAGGGTAAAAAGAAAGGGGCAATGAGGAGGGCAATTCGCTCCAGCTATCCCACATGCACAAGAAAGTAAACCAAGTTACCTTAGAGGCCACAATTAACCTTGAATAGAACATTGCAAGCGCCACAAGCATTTCAATAGTAAAACCCGGTTGAGTTTTCACATAGTTCTTCATTTTAAATGTTTTTAAGCTTCAGCAAGAAAATGTAACAACAATAGTCTATTTTTTACTCCATTTGAATTATATTCAAAATGATTAAAATTGTAATTTTTGTAACACTTTGAAGATAGCATCTTGAAAGCTCAAAATACACTAAGGTAGGAGGTTCTAAAATTGCTGAGACTCTAAAATCGTCCACCTCTTCAAATGTACACTATTCGTACATGTTGCTTATTTGTAGCCTTCAGCAATGTGCAAACAATGTACATTGTAGCCTTTAGGAGGTGGGCGATTTTAGAGCCCTATACCATTTCAACTTCAAATTTTCATAACTAAATCCTCAAAGCTCCAAAAAATATGAAACAACTTGATTTAGATGCCAATTCCACTTGACTTTCAAGGATAATTTACTTTAAAATATTTCAAGAAATTTTACCTCCCAAAAATTTAGTTTCAGCTTTTAGATGAGCAATTTATGGACCTCCTACCTTACTTTTGAGCTTTTTCTATCAAAATTCTCTTGGTATAAGCTCAAAGAGTACATCAATTTCACCATGATGTTTGCTACTAGGATTATCATTTTTTAAAATTTGCAGTGTTTTTATTGTTATTCTAGTTGCTAAGAATTTTACAAAGAATTTTTTTTTGAATCATGTAAAACTCATAATTCATAATTTGATTTATGTAATTATGAAAAAATTAAATTAAATTTTAGACATATTTCATAACATGTAAAATATATCAAATTTGTAAAATGTGTGTTTTAATGTAGAAATTTAATGAGGTTTGACCACCTCCCGACATGAAATGTCTTTTTTGGGTTAGTGTCTTGGATGATGGTGATGGAGTGCTTAGTTATTGAAATACGAATTGGAACTTCCACCTTTTGAGTGTAAATTCATCACAAAAAGTGACTATTTTCGGCCTTCATATTGTAGTTGTATCCATGTTAGAAAATATTGAGATTGTTGTAGGTGATTGAAATAACCAAAAAGATACATTTTCTTTTGTTGATTTTGAGATAGTTTAGAGACTCTTTTGGGCCAATTGGATGGCACACTTTCAAAAATTCACATCAAACTCATATTTTGTCAAAAATAAATAAAACTTCAACTTCTCTCTATTCCTCACATTTGTCTTTATGTGAAAAAATAATTTTCAATAATGCAAACAAAGTAAACTAGTCTTTTGACTATCATAAAATAAACTTTGAACTTATCTCCATTAATATATTTTTGGTTTGTGAACATATTCAAACTAATCAACTCACAATTTATTTGTTTGCAATAGAACCGCAAATTAGAACATAGGTTTTCACACATATTTTAGTCAAATTATTTTTTAGTAAGAAAAGATTCATTATACGGGGTCACAAAGTAAAAACATGTAGCTTCTCATTGTTGTCCCTAGAGGTGAAAATTCTTGACCATTTTTGGATTCTAATGTGGTTCTTTGGACTCATCATTTGGTTGCAATAGTAATCCAAAAATGTCCCTTCAAATTGTAGAATAATTGAGGAAATAATGAAAGAACCTTTGTCCATGTGTCTAAACTACAATGGAATGCTCTTGGAAGTTATAAGAAGGTGACTATTTAACCCAATTCCAAGCCTTTCAAATTACATTACACTCTAAAGATGTTTAAGGCCGATGGTCTACAATTTTCACTAAATTAGCCCCTAAAGAACCAAATGGCAATTTTTCCAATATAGCAATTTTGGGAGCTCACTATGGATGGAGTTTTCATTGTTTTCCCATGAAATTTTTAAATGACATATGCCCAAGTCCTTTTTTGAGCTTCTAGTAATTTGCTCTATATTGAACAAAAAACCAACATTTTGATAAGATGAATCAATTTTTTTAAATATAACCATTCAAACTCAATCTAGACATGTTCGAGATGACTAAGGAAAATAAAAGAAAACAATGTCACTCATGGATTGAAAGAGTATAATGTTGATCAAGAGGGTGTTAAAATTGCAAAAGTCAGTCAGAGTATTTCAATCCGCTTTTCACATGTCAACCCTAAAAAGTTGGTCACCAAAAACATATGAAGTTGAAAGGCCTAACATGCATAACTCCAATCAATTTATGGCTTCTCAAAATCTACTATACAATTTATTTAAATGAATTTCCAATACAGTTTATTTGAGGTTCATTTCCAAACTCCCTCAACACTATGAAAAGTCAAGATTGCAATGGATACCCTAACTTGCACACAATCTTGAATTGAAAAGTCACAATCAATCATTTTCAAAATTGAATTTATGATGCTAAGACTAGCCCCTAAACGCTCAAAGTAACAACCATTTTTCAAGTCGGTGCCCAACTTCGGCTAGAAAATTAAAAGAAAATTAAAAGAAAATTTTGACCGTAGTGATCTTAATTTTGAATATAAGTACTCATTTTCTTTTAATTTTCTTTATTTCTCATTTTTTTAAGAATTGAAAACTTGCAATTGATTTTTAAAATTTATATATACGTGGGAAGCTTTGAATTATTCCATTTTGATTAATGAGATGAAAGTTATGAGGAGTTTTAGTTCGTAGGTAGTTATAAATTCTCTAATCTAAAATAAACTTTGAAGTCCTTTATTCAACTCAATTTTCAATAATTAAAAAAAAAAAAAAATCATAGGATGTGGATTGTTTACAAAAACATCATAACCATTGGATTGGCATTTTTCAATTCTATAACTAAATTATCAACACTTTAGCATTTTGAATCATTCTCTACTCCTTTTTGTTTACTACTTTTTTCCTATATGTTGTACAATTCCAAATGATTTGAAAATTTCCAAGCATGTATCCAACTTATTCTATTAAAACATGAGTCCAAAGGAAACCCACCATTTTGGACAATGTTTCATACAAATGTGACCTTGTGAAGTGCTCGATGTTCTGCAAGGCCAAAAAATGATTTTGTCAAACACTAATATCTTACACACTTACAATCTACATGGTCAAAAAATTTGAAATTTTTCCCATCTTTCCAAAATAGTGTAGTGCAAGACCTCATATTTACATGTGTCTAAAAATGATTTTTTCCTGAAATTTAGTGTTTGTACTAGAAATGGCAGTTTTGGAGTGTTGGGGTGAAATTATAGTCAAAAACCAGTTTTGGGGTTAAAATGAAAGAGGATACACTTAGGTTGGAGGTCATTTGGATCCTTACATTTTAACCCCTAAAGGACCATTGTCCCCTCGGGGGACAAATGAGATTTCGGGCAGGTACCTACAGGCTGAATTTTTTATGTGACTTTTTGAAATTTTTTTTTGAGATAGAAAAACTGATGAACTTCATGGGAATATAATTTTTTTTCAATCGGTGCCCGGGAACAAAAGTTATGCCCAAATAAGCTCAAAACTAGGGAGACCGGGCAGCAAAAACAATTTTGCAAAAATTTGAATTTTTTTTTTGAATTCTTTTTCCTTGTAGATTATACTTTTTTCTATTTGGGATGATTTGATTTGTCTCATTTGGATTTGTTATGAGAAAGTTATGGACGATCTTGAGTTTCGAGCAATGACAATATCTTCTTGAAAAAATAACTTGTAAGACCCACAATTGTCCACAACTTTCTCATAACAAATCCAAATGTGATGAATCAAAGCATTCCAGATATACAAAAGTATAATCTACGAGGAAAAAAAATAAAAATAAAAAAAATTCAAATTTTTGCAAAATTTTTTTTGCTGCCTGGTCTCCCTAGTTTTGAGCTTATTTGGGCATAACTTTTGTTCCCGGACACCGATTGAAAAAAAAATTATATTCCCACGAAGCTCATCAGTTTTTTTATCTCCAAAAAAAGTTTCAAAAAATCACATAAAAAATTCAGCCCGTAGGTACCTGCCCAAAATCTCATTTGTCCCCCGAGGGGACAATGGTCCTTTAGGGGTTAAGCAAAAATTTGTAGAGGGTTGTTTAGAAAGGGGTTTATAATTGTGTAGGTATCTTAAATCCTAAAAGGCAGGGAGCATGCAAAGGGTTCTCTGGATTTTTTTGATAAGGTAGGAGGTCCATAAGTGGACCATCTAAGGGCTGGAACTGAATTTTAGGGAGGTAATACACCTTGAAATGTTTTTCAATAAATGTTCCTTGAAAGACAAGGAGAATTGACATCTGGCTGAATTCGTTTCGTATTTTTGAAGCTTCATGGAATTAGTTATGAAATTTTGAAGTCAAAACACCATAGGGCTCTAAAAGCGACCACCCCTGAAATGTACACAGTTGGTATATTTTGATAAATTGAAGAAAGCAGAATGTACCTTTGAGGCATGTTCCATTCAAAATGCCCAATTCGAGTTCAAGCCTCCTACCTTACATTGTGAACCCTCAATTGTTCTAAAGCAATTTGCATCATAGTTCTTCTAATTTTCTTCTTGCATTTTTCTATACTTCAAAAAGTTTCTAAAAATTTGAAAAATACAAGTCCTCATTTCTCTAGGATAGGAAAGACTTAAGCTTTAACCCCTATTGTAAGTGCTCAAGCGACCATTTTTTGATCGCTACTTGATTTTGGGCAGAAAAAAACTCTTTTTCAAATTTTTTATTTTTATTTTTTGAAAATATTGGGTTGTCTTTCAATATTTATATTTAAAACTAAGATCGCTGTGGTCAAACAAAAAATATAAAAGAAATAGCACAATGTGTTTAGAATTTCCTAGCGTTGAAAAACTTACGATTTGAGGAAAGTGTTGATGCTCTCACCACCAAATCTTATGCATTTTTTCACAAATCAATAGAAACCACAATTTTGACAAATCAAAAAAAAAATTCAAATGTTAAAGATAGAAATTGTATTTTTGGTGAATTTTTGAAGTTATATTTTCAAAATTCATTCGAAGACAATTTGAAAATAGTTGTATAACTTTGACCGTACATATATTTTCTGCTTTTGTTCTTCACATTATCTTCTTTGATGAAAACTTCAAAAAAGTTATAGAACTTATATTTTTTTAACACATTTGTGTTTTGTCCAAACCCCCGGAGCTTTTAGGGTTAAGAACATCTCATCATCTTTAACCCCTATTGTAAAAGCCCAAGGGGTTTGGACAAAACACAAATGTGTTATTAAATATAAATTCTATAACTTTTTTGAAGTTTGCTTCTAAGAAGTTTATGTGAAGCACAAAAGGTAGAAGATATTCGTACAGTCAAAATTATAAAAATATTTTTAGATTCTCTTCAAATGAATTTTGAAGATATAACTTCAAAAATTCACCAAAAATACACTTTCAATCCTTAACACTTGAATTTTTTTTTGATTGGTCAAAATTGTGGTTTCTATTGAATTGTAAAAAAATGCATAAGATCTAGTCATAAAATATCAATCATTTCCTCAAATAATAAGTTTTTGAACACTACAAAATTCTAAACACATTGTGCTATTTCTCTTATGATTTTTTTTGACCGTAGTGATCTCAATTTTAAATATGAATATTGAAAGATAACCCAATATTTTCAAGAAAAAAAAAATCAATTTTTTTTAGCCTGAAAATTTTGCCCGAAGTTTGAGCCCTTAGGGGTTAAATACAACAAACAACTTACTAAGAAATAATTATAAAACCTCAACAACTTGTAAATTTCCAACAATTTTCTTACAATTCTTGGAAAGACCTTTACGTTGGAAGCGGTTTAATTTAGTCATTTTCTGGAGTGACCTTTGGAATTTTTGTAATAAAAAAAAATGATTCACTTTTGCAACCATGGTGTGTGTTTCAAGCCATGACTAGAATGAAAGTAGTCAAATAAAGTTACAACAAAATTAATGGAATTTCAAAGTCACGCAACTAAAATTAAAGTCCATAGAGAATTCATTATTTTTTTCAATTGAAGGAGTTGAAGAGTTTTATTATGGAACCAATAGGAACTTTTGGGATTCAATTAGTTTTTGGAACTAAAGTTGAAAAAAATCCAATATGAATTTTTTAAATGAAAGAGTAGATGGTTTTTGAGGCAATTAATAGGGTTTACACAAACAAGTGGAATATAGGGGGTTTATATTGACAAATATGGAATTCAATGTTAGCTATTGGTCAGATAAACCTCCAAAGTCTAGCATAAAAAAATCACAATCAATAAAACTATCCTACAATCCTAAATAGACAACCATATAATTAACTTCATTTTGCAACTATCAAATAATGTAATTTAATATGTTCATCTTTCAAAGATGCAATTACATGATTTCTCGTATTTGTAATAATTTTTTTTTAAAATTTTAAACATTGTGAATTTTTAGATGACAATTCAAACAATTCATATCAGAATGCAATATATGCTAAAAAATTCAAATTTTTTCTATAGGATTATATTATAGTATTGAACATCATTGTGGAATTTTTTTGCGATATCATTCTAAAATTAGAAAATTGGCCCCCAAAAGTTCTAGTATGTGAGCATAAAATCTATGAACCAATGAGTTTAGATTCTATATTATAGACACTTTCTATGGTTAGAGACATTTGTGTTATATATATCTATGTTATAGAGTATCTGTGTTACACGTACATATGCTATAAACATCTTTAAATGGTTTAAACTACAAAGAGACAACTAGGTTTAAGGCTTGTGCGCTCAAGTTTTTACGCTCGTGTACTAGCATCATTGAATTGCCCCTTTSATTGCAAATTCATTTTTCCAAATTGCCAATCAATACTCCAATTTCTTTTTAATATTTTAAGAAAATTYACAAATGAATAGCCTATGAATTCCATTGGAAAACTAATTTTCATTGTATAACCAAGCAAAATGGTCCTCTTCTCYTTGCTTGAAGATATTATGCTTTTCTAGATGCCTAGGAGAGATTTTCAATACTAGAATTTAATGATTGGGGCTGGTTGAAGAGCCATCAACAAGACCATGATTTTGTTTATTGTAGAGGTTTTCTTTTCAAAATATTTAATGTTTTTTGAGCTCCAATAACCATGTTAAAGCCATGTAATAGCCATTATAAATGTCTTCCAACCCCAAAATAAAGCCTTAACCCCTAACCACCCAAGCCAAGACCAAATTTAATGTCTACACACATAGTAAGGATGTCCAATTTGAAGTGCTATAACCTTTGCATCCAATTTTTCAATTCAATGAAAATTGTTATAAATTTGCACTCTTTCTTCTAGTTTGGGTGTAAAACTTTCAGATCAATATAAGATATACTGATTTTTGAAAGCCATTCAAAGCTCACGTGTTCATTTTGAATTCATCAAATTGCATTTCAATGGTTGCAACTTTGGGGGCTTGTATCTCCTTCATCCAATGTTTATTTTCAATAAATTTGTTGTATTATGTTTTCCTTGAAGTCTAGTTATTGTGGTAGAATTTTCATGCCAAACCAAGGTGTTTCGAATGTTTGGAAGCAACTCAAAGTTTAAAATCTGGAAATTTTTGGATTACAGTGAACTTTGGTGCCTTGTTTCTTCTTTAAATAGTGTCTATTTTCAATAAAAGTGTTTGGAAAAGTTGCGCATACTAGTCATGTTTGCGTGGTTAAAATTCCATATTATTACAATAAGTCATGAGGGTGATTGCATGAAACACCTATCAATTTGGTTGCATTTTGAATAGTACTCATGACTTTTTTCTGGAGTACTTTAAAATTATAATTTTTTTTTTTTAAATTTTAAAAATATGGTTAATATACACACCTCTAAGATGAAGGTAAACACCTAAAGAAATGCATAGAAAAATTCTCTAAGTAGGAGAACTAAAAAAGTGCCAAATCTCAAGAAAATAGGTACTTTGATGTTTTAATTATTTAAAAATAGTAAAAACAAGAAATTTCAAAAAGTGAAAACTCGCCATTTGTAACAACTCTAAGGAGTTTGGCCTTAGATGTGTTCTTTGCAACTTTTCTTGCTATTTCTCGATATTTTGAAGTCAATTTGTAGATACAATGAGTCAATTGAATGATATTTTCTTTCAACAATGCGGTTGTATGTTGGATTTGAAGCGCATTATAGTTTAAGGCTTTTTCATTTGAATAGGTTTAGAAATCAAATTTCACCTTTACATGTGTTTCTAGGAAAAATTCAACATCTTTTTTCAACACAAACATTATAATTTTGAAATCTATGTGGCCAAATGACTCCAAATTTGATTCAACACATACACATACATACACTACAAGATTGTATACTTGAGATTTCTATACCTTAGTGACATTTTGGACTACAACACTTCAAAAGCAATGATGTTTTTAAATCCAAAAGGGATGTAGGCCTTGAGGAGTTAAACCCTTATAGCAAGTGGACCTAATTTTGAAGGGGAGCGTGATGATACAGTATATAGATCTTCTCATGTCTCTATTGTAGAAGGTCCAACAGAATCGCCTACCCCATCAACAAATGCAAGTCAATGTGAACTTCCAATTCAATCCACAAGAGAATCTACAGTTGATGGATCTAATATAATTGATGAAATGAATTTTTCTCCGTACAAATCATCACGTCAATCAATGGCAAGTCCATCAAATCAACAATCTATGGCAAATCCACCAAATAGACAATCCATGGCAAGTCCATCAAATAGACAATCCACGGCAAGTCCATCAAATAGACAATCAATGGCTTCTCGATCTGCTCGTCAATCTTCTGCACTTCCTAGTGAAAGGGATGCTTCTCCTTACAGGTCAACACATCAATCAACAATAAGTCCATCAATAAGACAATCTATGGCTACTCCATCAACACGGCAATCTATGGGTAATGATTCAATGATAAATCCTGAAGTTCAAGTGCTTGAAACAGAAATATGGGAAGATGAAAATTCATCAATGCAACCTCCATATGCTTCAACACGACAATCATTGGCCAATAGATCTGTTCGACAATCTACAACCAATCAATCAGCACGTCAATCAATGACCAACGATGTTGACAATGTACAACAACCTTATGAATATAAATCAAATCATCAATCCGTAATTGAAAACAATGTCTACGAAGATGATGGTCAAAATTTACAAAGTGAATTACCATATAAATCACTAAGACAATCAATGACAGACCATTCAACACGACAATCTTCAAGAAGTCCTTCCACTCGACAATCTATGGCCAAACGATCAGCTCAACAATTTTCAAGTGATCCTCAAGAACTTAGCAGAGATGATTTATTACCATATCGATCAACGCACCAATCAATGACTGAACATTCTGTTCACCAATCTACAGGACCATCTTCAGTTAGTCCATCAACTCGACAATCTACATCTCATAGATCAAATCAACCATCTATGACAATGAATGATGATAGAACCATGTGGACTACTGAAGAAGTTCATAAACAACCATATGGATCAACGCGACAATCACTAGCCAATCATTCAACTAGACAATCAATGGCTAATCGATCAACTCGACAATCTGCAGTAAATAAATCAATGCGTCCCTCAACTGTACATGGCTACAATATGGATACTCAAGAATGGAATGATATAAATCAAATCAATGCTACACCATTGAAATCAAGTCGACAATCTATGGCAACTAGGTCAATGCGTCCATCTACAGCAGATGCYCGCATTTCATATGCTAARACATTAGAAGGTGAAAGTGGACCATTCAGATCAACTCRTCAATCTATGGCAAGCAAATCTGCTCGCCAATCTAGGTCAAATAGTCCTAGTATGGATAATGAGATATTTGAAAGTGATGAYGCTTCACTAACTTATCCATCTAATCGACAATCTATGGCCACTAGATCAACTAGACAATCTACAATAAATCCATCAATTCGACAATCTATGGCAAATAGATCCAATCGCCAATCTATTGCTAATAGATCAATCCGACAATCAACAACAAATCAATCAACTAG
Source organism: Pleurozium schreberi (assembly GCA_006891605.1). Lineage (NCBI taxonomy): Eukaryota > Viridiplantae > Streptophyta > Bryopsida > Hypnales > Hylocomiaceae > Pleurozium > Pleurozium schreberi. Next base: position 13,196 of record VACF01000900.1, on the reverse strand, counting down.
ACCGTCAATGGGTGCAAGGTCAAGTCATCATCCAATTTCAGAAGAATATGATGCAATAGGACAACAAGAAAATTCATTAGATGCACCACTATATCGATCAAATCGTCAATCCATGGCAAACAAAACAGCAAGACAATCATCATCAAATAAACTTCTTCAACCACCAGAGATTGAAGACTTTAATTATGGAAGAAATGGCTATGAAGATGAAATACTTGCATATCAACCTTCATTAAAATCAAATCAACAATCAATGGCAAATCGATCAATTAGACAATCACAAACAAGCAAATCGGCTCGACAATCTATKGGAACAAGGTCAATGCGTCCATCTGCAATTGATTATCAAAATGAAGATGTTCRAATGTTTGATGAAGAATTTCCACAAAATCGACAATCTATGGGCAATCACACAATGCGACAATATACTATAGAAAATATGAATTCAACTCCTCAAATGTTGGAAGATGAAATTTATCCAAGCCAAATTTCAATGGGAGAGAGATCAACCCGACAATCTCAAGGGAATAGAAGTACAAGACAATCTATGGGAAATAAATTTGCTCATCAATCTACTATTGAAGATCCAAGTATAGATTTTCAAATGGTAGAAGATGAACCACAACTCATGCGACAATCCATGGCAAATCGTTCTGCTCGACAATCGCAAGCCAATAAATCGATTCGGCAATCTATGGGAAATAGRTCAATGAGGTCATCTGYAGTAGATCGTCAAAATGTAAACACTCATAATTTTGAACACGAAATACCTCAAAGACAACAATCTATTGCAAACAGATCAATTCGGCAATCTATGGCCAATCCATCAACTCGACAATCTATTGCTGCAAATTTGAATGCAAATGCTCAAACGTTAGAAAATGAAATTTATTCAAATCCAATATCCATGGGCGAAAGGTCAAATCGACAATCTCAAGCTATTAGATCTGCTAGGCAATTTGTAAGACCTAGATCTACTCATCATTCTACAATTGATGATTCCAATTTTGAGTTCCAAACACTTCACGATGAACCTCAATCTATACGACAATCTATGACTAATAGACCTACTCGACAATCGCAAGGCAATCGATCAACTCGTCAATCAGTAGGTAATAGATCAACTCGTCAATCAACAATGAATGATCAAAATCTAGAACTTCAAATTYTAGATGATGACATTCAATTAAGTCATTCTCCTTATGCARTGACACGACAATCTAYAGGTAATAGATCTACTCGRCAATCTACAAGAGATAGATTGACACGACAATCTATGGGTGATAGATCAACACGAGAATCAAATGTACAAGGCCTTATATTAGAACCACAATTTTTGGACGAGGAAACTACAATGAGGAATGGGCCACTACGGTCAGTTCGACAATCCATGGGAAATATGTCTTCTCATCAATCTATTGTAGGAAGTCCCTCTTATCACAATGAATTGTTAGAAAGTGAAGTTCATATGATTGATCCATCATATAGATCAGTAGGACAATCTATGGCTGAAGCTCAAGCTTCAAGAAGATCATCTTTTGATGAACACCTCCAAAATCAATTGAATGAAGACGAACTTTCAAGGTTGGCMCCATATTCTGGAGATCAATTTGAACAAATTACTAATAATGAGGAATCAGGATTGAACTTAGAACCTACACATAATATGCCAATTCCATCTAGATTTGTAACTCTTGAAGTACGGTCTAATGTCCAAAAAGAATCACTYGATAAATTTTTGGTTGGTGGATGGGATAGTGTAACTCTAAAAATACCACCTGAAATGCATTCTCTCTTACATGGGATCCGCAATTCATTATCATCTGATAATTCAAATTTAGATTTAGAACAACATATGGCTGGTATAGCTGAAGGAAATGAAGGTCAATGTTCAGCCAACATTCGAATATTGTACTCTGGAATTTATAATTCTAATCAAGAAACAATAGATAATGATTTGCATGAACAAAGTCAAATACCACATAACCATTCTGGATCTGATAATTCCAATTGTCCCAATTGCACTGTAGAAAAAGAGCAAGGTACTGTGAGGTTTAATATTGAAGAATCATAACGGTAAGTAGAAAATTTGTTAATTATAATTATAATACATAGGATGACAATGCTTTGCAACTTTCAAATAAATGTGAAGAAAGTGCTTGTAAAGCATTAAATTTAAATGCTTAAATCCTTGGACAACACCTAACTTAGTAATTAAACCAAAATTTAAGTGCAACCATCCACCCAAATACTAAGAATTAATTTTTTCAAAAAGTAAGAAAAATTCACTAATCAAGCTCCTTAGTTCAATGTTTTATATTTTAAGGTCTATCAAATATAAAGAATCAATTTATTCTTTTAGTTAAATCAAAATATCTCTATTGAATTGATTCTGAAAAATAATCAAGAATGCAAATAAAAATTTAAAATAAAATCAATCATTGCAATCATGATTTAGAGGTATTTACTAAGATAAATGATTCATAAAATAATCAATAGATACAAGTGAACTAGCTTATTTTTGAAAAGATTTCAATCATTTATTGTCAAGTTGAAGCAACAAACATTTAACACTATATTGTACTTGTAAAACCAAACATTTAACAATATCTCACAAATTTAAACATTTTAAAGTTTTCCCAATGTTTGGTCTTTCTTTCATAATGATTTTCAATTAAGAAAGATATTTTTGAAACAAATCAATGAGCAACTAGAGGTTCTTGTCAAAAAAATAATGTTGACCACAATTGGAGTGACTCAAGCTTACAGGAACGCTGGCACCGATCTGTTGCTTGTCAACTTGGACTACTTCCTTCAAAAGGTCTCCAAACTTCTCCATCAGAACTCTTTCTATACCCATTTTCATCGTACTTGTGGAACTCGGACACGTGCCACAGGCACCTGAACAGGAAAATGAAAATGAAGATAATCAGCCAATAAATGTCATACACGAGCATRTACTTAAGCCAGTGCCTACTCCAATCTGGACGAAGCCCGTTAACCGGATAATCTACGAAAACATCCGTAAAAACTCAAGAACGAGGATTAGGTTATCAGGGGATCAACTGATACTTATTGTAACTTAAACTGTCGAAGGCCAAATTCCGAAATACCTTGTAAGCGTAACGAAACCACGCCGGCGTTCACACCCACAACTTCGACGTTGCCTCCATCAGCAATCAGGTAAGGCCGCACTTCGTCGAGAACTTTGTCTACGTTCTCCGCAGTAAAGTCGTAAGTTTCTGCAGAGTACAATCCTCCGCCTGCTTGAGATCCTGAAGCAAATGGGCTAACGATCTGTTCCGACGCTGCAGTCTTCGTCTGTACACCTGCAGGATTATCCTCTGCTTTCAATGCTCCGCCATTGGCAACTCGAGGATCTACGGTTTGCTTCGTTTGTCCATCGATGACGCTACTCCAGTCATCGCCTTCCACAGCCTGCAGACTTTCGGTTAAATAAGGTTGCAAACAACAGGGTGCGACTAGAACAGATACTAATGAAGCTCTCAAGTCAAAGTTGATAGASATGTGCAAAAGTCGTCGTCAAAATTCAGTTATTCACCAGAACAGGACAAGGCCGTACAAAAGGGTCTAGACAGGTACAGAATGGCCACATATAGGAAGTAAAATTAGGTGACATAGAATACCGTGATGAATCAATTTGAAAACCCGGMAAACTCTAAAAGACAATGGTACACTGTCTATTCTGTTTATCACAATAGGTTGATGCTAAATCACACACCTTGTATCAGTACACCTATTGATGAATAACACTGAGACACCAATTAGCAAGCTTTGAAACTCGTTTTCATTGATTTGGTGATTCTTCTATCAAGAGCTTCTCAATGGCAGTCTCAAGATACACTATTTAACCCCMAAAATCCATTTGGTCAATGGCACACAATTTTGGTTGCACATTAACTCATGGATGACACTCAATACAAAGACACAGTAGAATTGCACCAGATTGAGGAAAGGGATGCTGTAGAAATTCAAATACCTGAAGGAGCTTAAGTCTGCGAGTGCGTGAATCCTCCTCCTCTCCCTCAACATCATCAAACAAATTCTCGCCCATAGCTTTCCGCATCTTGAGCTTCTTCTCCTCGTAATCGGTCTTCTCCTGTTCCGACATAAGCGCCACAACGTTCCCAGCTCCTTCCCATACCCCCCTCTCTTCGGCATTTCCAGGAGCAGGACCGACCGAATCCAGCCAGCGCTGCTTCTCCTCCTCTAGCTTCGCGCGCGTGATCAATGCCGCTTCAGTGTACATCTTCACCCTCACCGAGCAACACTTTTCTTGCCCAACCCTAGTTCTCAAGCTCTTGAGCGTAGACACCACATTACGCGTGTAGTTGATGTACTGTAGAGATTGCTCTGAGTTGTAGATGGCAAACACRCCTGCGAATTTGAAACTCTCACGCGGCGGGATGTAAGACTCGAAGGAGAGGATGCCGTTGCCATCATCCTCTCTCTCACGGCCTCTGAATTCTGTCCCTGCAGAGGAGCCGTGAACCTCAGCTCCACCCTCGCCGTAGAGAAAGCCGTGAAGCCCCTTGTGACCTTCGGGAACGGCGTCGTCCGTCACGACGCTCGAGAGAGACTGGAGAGCTTCCTTTTGAGCGTCGGTCTTTGCGGACACAAAGAAACTCTTCCGCTCATCGCGCTTCCCGGTCACTTGAGATAATACCACCGCGCGGAATTGTCTGGAGGGAGATCCTCCAATGCATTGCGACCTCGAGCTCTCGCACGTGAGGAGACGAGACGCCGAAGCAGTCACGGAGGAGACTGCCGTGCCTGCTCTGCACGCCATCGACTCCATCCTCTCTAAAATCCAACAATCCACCAAAACTCCACCAAAATTCACTTCCAAATTAAATCACTTCAYGTGGTGCTGTCTCCGGCCAGAACAAGCCTCCTTCCACCCTGTCAATAGAGTAACAAGCCTTTCGTAAACAAACACCGCTAATTCTCGTCCCAAACACTCACAAGAACTTCAAGAAAACATGGCAATTGAACATCAACAACCGCCGGGCGTCGCAACTAAGMAGAAACAGACAACAAATTCCAAAATCAAAACCCTAGGAAAGACCATGACGCAAGACCAAAAACAGAGGCGAAACGGAGGCACCAAACGAGACCCCCAAAATCACCGAAAAATTAACCAAAAATTAAGCAAAAACCACAGAAAAATTTGCAGAGAACAGTATTGCACCTGGACGAGTGCAATCGGAAATTGGCGCACAAATTCGTGTGCGTCATGAGGGATTCTCTCCACAGCAGCTAAGARAAGCATTAGGAAATATCAAAGGGAGATAGTGGAGGGATTTGGAAGCACCAGTAGGGGAGCTGGGAATGGACGATAGTTCTGGATAATAGGCCTTTTCCCACCCACGCTGGCGGGTTTTCCTTTTTCCCTTTTCCTTTTGACCTTGCTTTTCTTTCTTCATCTTTTCTGATTCTTGTAGTACTGATTCCAGATATCTACCATTGGAGAAGATTTGGTGCTTTGGCAGGATTTTAGAGAAGATTTGGGATTTTGGCAGAACATAGTTGAATCTACAAATGTAGTAATTTGAAATTTCAAAATTGACTTACACTAATGATGGTAAATAGTGTTACCTACACTAATTGATTTAAAACAGCCATAAGTTTTTACTCTTAATGAATATTTTTACCAACTATAGGTACAAAGTTTTCCCAACTATAGTACTGTTAGAATCCATGCACTTGGTAAAAACATTCATGAAAAGTACAAACTTATAGCATTTATAAAATAGTTAGTATGGGTAACACTATTTATCATCAATAGTGTAGTGTGCCTTGTGCCGTTGCCAGATGCTAAAGAAAAATAAAAGTAATTTTCTAATTTTTTAAAACCAAAAATAACTTGAAATTCAATAACTTTCAGCTTGTAGGTCGAAATGCCACAGAACCAAGCCCGTGCACCCCTCCTCGCCGAGAGCTTTTCGGCAGTACCAAGCATGCCACCGGCAAACGCATGGGCCGGGAGATCTCAACGTAACAAACAAACAAACAAATAGCCTCATTTAAAGGATAGATGCCTTTATTGGTTGTAATTTGACTGTCGACCTTATTTCTCCATGCATACTTGACCTTGACCTAAAGTTAGTAAGAGTACTTAATAAAATGTATGATAATTGAAAATCCTCTCTATCACTAATTCACGTAGAACATTCTTGCCACCATTAAGGTGGGACACTCTAAAACACCCTCTTTTTTTTTTTTTTCTTTTTTGCACACTTATAACTATTATATTTATGAGTTTTTTATAAAGTTTTTTTAATGCCAAATGAAAAGAGGTTTCAGCACATTAAAGAATGCATAGTTTTGATACAATTGTGTGCAAAAGTTATGGAGGATTCAAGTTTTTGGATAGATGTTCTAAATTGATTTTCTCAAAAATAGGCATATATTGATGTAGAAGATTTACACAAAATGAAGATCTATCGAAGTAGAACATTTAGCCCCTAAAGTCTAGCATGTCCTCTTGAGGAAAAAAATCAATTTTGGGTAGACTTCTATTATCTCACTTTCTGTTGCAATTTTTTGTAACTGTTTTTGAAGTTTCAAAATTTCAAAAGCAAAATTTAAGGCAAAATTTAAAGGTAGAATAGGCAAAAAATTTACAATAGTTCAAAGGTTACATGATATTTTTGCAAAATGGTGTTTTTTAATCAGTAAATGCCGGGTAAATGCCGGGGAGGGTATGCCAAGATGGGGAGCCATCTTTTCAGTGCATAGGCATAGTGATGGACGCCTTTTTTACTAGCATTGCTCTATTTGAATATTTATTGGAAAGGTCATATGCACCCAACACTATGTGATGCAATCAAGTWGGCCTTCCAGATTCTCCAAAAATCTCTAGGACATCAACAAAAATGCACAAAGCATGATGCATTGGTGTATGCACRAAATAAGGAAAACTAGTGCAATTATATAGAAAAATAAGAAATCATTTTCATTATTTCTACCTATACAATGCTTATTTATTTTTCATGTCAATTTATTGTTACGTTGGTTCCACATTGAAATGGTTCAATTCATGAAAAAAATTCAAACTTCTCGGGTGCACCTTGAATATACAAAACATATGTGGAAGGTCAATGTGGCAAACCAATTGCGTGCATCATATACATATTAAACCTGGTCACACATATATATATTACGTAGACAAGTGCACAAAAAGAGACCCCCCTTGCCACTTGATGACTCATTTCCAATTTCTAGGTCAGTTATGTGAAGCACGCATAGAAAATTAGTAGAAGAAGAAGCATCACATCTTGAATATCTTAATCCTTGAACATTGAGGCAGACGTTTTATGTCATATGGATGACCGAAAATCAATCACTGTAGGATAGAAATGCAACTATTCATCTTCGGAATTTTGTGTGGAAAGAAAATATCTTCTAATAGTACTTTGACTTCCAATGAATATTGTCTTATGTATATTTTTAAATTAGTGATTCCCACGATATCAAAATAGACAATTTCCACGGTTACCAATCCATCCTTCAAGGGTTAACCCTTGTAGGACGAGGCGGACGTTTTTTGTCCTTTGGATGACAAAAACTCATCTAGTGAGTGGACACTCGCCAATTTTCATCCATTCTTTTTGTGCAAGCTWGCTAGCACCGGGGCCGGTCTATTTGAAGCCAGGCTGGCTCTTGGCCGGTTTGGTTGATCATGTTCTTGACAATTTTGCTAGGACTGGCTGGGTYCAGCCAAAGACTGTCCGGGTRTTTGCTATAAACTTTGTTTTAATCAACTTAAACCAGAAAATATTGGAGGTGGTTGYTGATAAATTAGATTTAAAACCCAACACTTTGGGGTCTCCGTGTGGRGACCCTTTAACACAAAACTAAATAGGAAAGTTATGTCTAAGGACCAAGCTTCGTCGTATTTGAGGACTTAACCTCAAATTCTTAAACAATTTTAACAAGGTTTGTTTCAAACGGGACTTGAAGGTCTTGATTCTCTCCCAAGATCCTTTTAAACACATAAACCATTCAAGTATTGACACTTATTCCATATTACCACATCGGGTTCCACATAAATTTAAGGGGAAATTTCTCAATGGTAATTTGGAAGTCCCACACAAGAAACACTTTTGGAATGGTACTCAAAATTTCACACTATGAATTTCAAAACAAATTTCAATGGATTCTAGCTAATGGCATCGCCAAAATTTGGCTAGAATGTTCCTTGGGCTTAATACACAAAAATGAAGACCCAAAAACACAAGAAGTGTGAAGGTTTGCACCATTCAAAATTCCTAACCATCCACACAAAACTCTATAAAGATTTGTGCCAAGAATTGTTGAGAAATCTTCACACAAAGGGGTCATTGCAAGAAAGATTGGCCGTTTTGCATAGCGTTAGGCTTTCTCCTAGTTGTATAGTGACTTTTTGGAAAAAAAATTCAAAAATACGATAAAATATGGATAATTAGTATAATAGAAGAAATATTATGTCACCAAAATTTAAGACCTTGAAAAAATGTTAGTAAAAAATTATTCACAAAATGGAGTATTATAGCTTTTGAAGAAAATAGACACTTTGACGTTTTAATTTGTGAAAAATAGGAAAAGCAATTTTTGAAGAAACAAAAAATTGGCATTTTGGCAAAACTTCATGATAAAGAGATTTTACCAAAAGAATGATCTTTAAACCATCTTGAATGTTTAGAAGTACACATGCAAGAGAGCCCTACTAGCACTCATGTAGAGAAAATAAAATAATGTTTTTTAAATTTTCTTTGCTAGATAGAATGATAGATGCCTGCCTATTGTGGAAATAGACTACAAAAATTTCAGCTTTAGATCAATGACTTTGGGCACCCCCCTAGTACTAAAAACCCCTAAACTCCAAAGTGTGACAAATTAGCTAAATTTAATTTAAATAGAAAATGATTTTTATAAATTTCTGAAAAATAAAAAATTTGATTTCTATCAAGTTAGACATCTCCAATAAAAATTTCAAGCTAATCAGGTACATGCTTCAAAAGTTATAGTTGATGACAACTCCATCATTCCAAATGTGACGCAAAACAATATTGGTCTTTCTTGCAAGTTGCAATCACCCGAAGCCTTAGAGTTTGTAAGTAACAAAAGATGTATGATCAAGACAAAGAACCATAAAGGTGGTAATGCAAATGGCAACAAGAATTAGGAATAAAGATGGCTTAACCCCTCACCGCCCATGGTCGAACCCATTGTGAAGACGTCTTTTGGTGACCTCAACAAAAATTGGCTTGCTGCATGCGATTGGGGTGGAAGTGGGGAGCTTCACCGTTGGAATGGATGAATGCCTTCCCGCCGGTGCCATAGGGTGTATTCAATCAGATTTCTACTGTTTGGATTTTGTGCAATTTGGCACAGATCTCGAAGAAGAAGTGAAAATTTGCAGTGCTTGGTTGCATTCGGTAGTACTTTGTTGGTTTTAACAACCGCAGTGATTAGTGGTTGGTCTCCAAAATTGGAAGGAATCTCCATACAACACGTGGACAAAATTTCGTTGCTAGCAGCAAAGTGCATTCACTACTTTCAAGCTTTGCAAGTGCGGGGGCTAAGGTTCTCCATTGTCGGGTACCAGTACAGTCCTATGCAAGTGACCCACTAACGCCGGTCGTTGCGCAAAGTGAGGCGGGCAATGACACAAAAGGATTGCAAACAATGGATAGTCATTGATAGCAAAATGTGACACTTCCTAAAACAATCATCCGTGCACAAGTGAAATAACCCCAATGCGAGGAGGAATAAAGGCACACACAATACATTTCACCACAAATTGAAATCATGATCAAATTTTGTTGGATAATTGTTGTCCCATTTCCAAATTTTGGAAAAAGCTCCAATTGGCAAATGGATTGTGTTATTGCATTTAGAAGACCCAAATTTCCCTTCAAAACTTCCTACCCCTACTCCTGGAGCCAAATTGTGCTTGAAAGTCAACGATTACAAATTCGGTTAAAAAATAGAAAATCTAACTTTTGAAAACTAATTTTCCTAAAAGTTTTGACTCGCTAGGGTTGTTGTAAATGTCCAAGATATTAAGAAAAGACCCCAAGTTCACTTAATTCGGACACCGTATTCACTTTATACACCAGTCAACTCACTCCAGTTTTGTAAATCGTGTTAAAAATAATTGCCGTCACAGATTTGGGTACCTGCCGATGTTGGAATGACGTATAACTTGGATGGATGCTTATTTATGTTAAAAGTGACTATTTTAATTTTTACTGGGATTTTACCAACACTTGAGTAATTTCTATAAATTTCTAGATGTCGATATACATGGTTGACTTCCAGAGGAGTCAGTTTTCATAATTCAGAAAATAATAAAATGTTTTAGAAGGCTCCTAGAAATCTTTAAAAACCCAAGTGCAAAGTCCCATGTCAAACTCAAACTTTCTTAATATGATAAACAATTACCATCTATTGAATTAATTTGTTCAGGGAGGAATCTTTTACGTTTGAGGAAATCTCTGCAAGTCGACTTTGTTGTTGCGCTCCTAGTGTGTTTTGTCACAGAAAACACCTCTTGATCCTTGGTGGTAATGCTACTTTGTCTGGTGAAATTTTCCATCAAACTTCTAACAATTTTTTCAATTTCATGGTTGGGTGGAATCTTCTTCTAAAAATTTACTTGTTGGCTCAAAATGGTTCCTAGGACTTATTTTTATTTCAAATACTCTCAACACAAGCTTTTGGCCAAGATTCCACTAAAGCTCCAAATTGACAATCTTTCTCGCTATCTTGCAAAGAGGGTTAAAGTTCATTTCAAACTCTAATCCTTGTCCTATCATGTCTCAACTCTGAATTGCCAAAAATAATAATCTGAGCAATTTTGGAACACTTTCAGATAATCAGGGCCAGTCTCCTATAATTGAAGGGTTTTCCTCGAAATGCTTTGGAAATATCTTTTTTACAAGTTTTAACCAAAATTAACATACAAATGAGCAAAAAAAAAAAAAAATTTGAGGCGTAGGTGCTATTTGCGGGGCTCACACAATCCACAAGGTAGAAAATTTTGAAACATTTACCGCATGTTTTCTAGTCAATATACTACAAGATCCTCCAGTTACATGTGTCAAAAAAATTTCTTTTTCAAAAATATGGTACTTGTTCTAAAAAACTGCAATTTGGGAGCATTTTGGTGAAAACATAGTCATGGATGTATGGAGCTACATGGGTTAATTAACTCAGAGTCCAAGGTGTTAAGTAATCTCTAATAAATTTAGCAACTAGCTTCAAATTAGAAGCCACCTAATTTGGTGTCTTTGAAGAGGAGAAAAGAAATTTTTTTTTCAAGTAGGATAGTAATAGCCTAATAGGTACAACAATCCATGTGAAATATGCAATTATTAAGATTAAAAGGAACTCAATTGCAAATAGTTGAATCTAAGTATAGAAATTGTGCATGAAGCAAAATTTTAGACCCTATTTTAGCACAATATAAATATATTTTTTCAAAAAGCTCTGAACTTAAAAAGTTGGGAACAATCTATTTTGATTCCCTATCAAGATGGACAATTGATTTCATTATAAAAACAACCTCTTCACCCTGCATTTTCACCAAATGCCAATGAAGTAAGTCCTTCACATTGCCATCAAAAAATAAACATTGATGGCAAATGGTAATTGAACTATTTTGGACATTTTTTCTATTTTTTTGACAACATAGTCAAAGTACAAGGTGCTTCAAATTACAAAGTTTTCAATTAATAAGTAGAAATCTTTGTGTACAAAATGATATAGAAATTCCTAGGAGTGTTAGAATAAATTTTGTTGTAAGAATGGAGATGCCATATTTTCTAAAGAAGTCTCACTACATGCTTGTGAAATAATTCAATTTTTAAAAATATTCTTCTAAAAAATAAAGATTTCTATACAAATATCCAAAATCCAATTYAATCTAAAATGATTTCCAAAGAAGTCATTAATTTCATATTGATAATTTAGTTTATGGCACCAAAGCTTTAGTATTATATAAAGGAATTAAAAAGAAATTGGTTTTRTAAAAGTCATGGTGTATTGGAAACCAAGGCTATGATATTTGATTTTAACCCTAATTTGACAAGACATTTAAGACACAAAATATCCAAWGGATGACTTTAATGGTTTTTGGGAAACAAAAAATGCACCTATTGGTTCAAAAATTGAATCAAATTTGAGTGAGTACCTATCATCAAGACAATGACCTTCTAGGATTAAAGATTGAGTGTACATTGAAGCACTTTGATGCAATTTAACAATCCATCATGAGGCCACAAGTATTTGAAAAGGATTATTTTTCTTGCTAATCAATTTGGAAATTGTTCTCTAACCATTAAAGGCAAAGAATTACAAACATGCTACTAACTAAAAGTGATCTAGTTTTTGGACCAATAGGTGCATTCTTGATTTGCATAGTAATGATGAAAGGCATAAATTTATACACCATTGTAGAGTTGAAGAATACAAATATAATTTGGTCGAAAAATCAAATCATTTTGGTAGAGCTCAATTGTGAAAGGTCTCATTTCTTTACCATTAAATCTTTTGTCGCCACACGATAGGTCTTGTCCTTTTAGGATTAGAGTTATCATGCCTTGTGGGCTTTGCCGCAAATTAGGTCTTTTTTTTTTTAGGGTTCAAGCTAGTTTTTGTTCTTTGTGGGCTCCGCAGCACAATAGGTCTTGTCTTTAAGGATTCAAGCTAGTTTTTATGCTTTGTGGGCTCCGCCGGGTGATAGGTCTTGTCCTTTAAGGGTTCAAGCTAGTTCTTGTGCTTCCACTATATATAAGAGAAAGGAGTGTTTTAAGTATAGTCCTAGAGATAAGATTTTAAGTAATGACTTATAAAGAGTCTTTTAAGTAAGAATTTACTGAAAGCATATGCCTTTTAAATAAAATTTTACTTAAAAGTCATGTGTTTTTAGTAAATTCTTACTTAACCCCTAAAAGACCAAGGCCTTTTTTCTGTGAAAAAACACTCAAAATTGCCATTTTTGTAGCATAGAGTAAAAAACATTGGAAATTGTTTTTTTTGCAAATCTAACCATAGGATCTTACACCTAACTAGTATGAGGATGTGTGGGAAAATTTCAAATTTTTTTGACCGCAGAGATTGCAAGATATCTACGTTCAAAGTGAAAAAAACAAGTTTTCCAACACATTGCGGAACTAGATTATTTG
>VACF01000899.1:0-48445 GCA_006891605.1 Pleurozium schreberi | reverse complement strand
GTTAGTATTCTGTTTGGATGTGATGTGGAAAATAACACTTATTGCTTTCACAACAAGTGCTCCTCCCACACACACTCTTCTTGGACTTCACTCTAGTGCAATGGTTGTATGCCAACCAGGTCATAAGAGCAAAGATCAACAAGGAAAAGTGATCCTAAAGTTAGACGACAGCCCCTATATATTGTGTACAGGCCGTCGCCTGGACGACTTGTCCGTTGGCGCCCCGCAAACAGCAGCGGACAGGAGGCCGTCCAGGCGACGTCCACGTCCAGGTCACGTCCCGTCGACGGCCAACCGTCCAGGCAACGTATAGGCCGTCTAGGCCGTCCAGACCGTCCAGGAGACGTCCACGCTGTCCAGATGACGTGGACAGTCTGTGGACTTAGTGGCCGTCCACGGTCGACGGTCAGCCGACTGCGCGCCGTCGACAACCCGCGGACGCACTGCCCGTCCACAAGACGGTCGGGCCGTCCACGCGCCGCGCGCAGTCGACGAACTTCATCCACGCCGTCGGCATTCGAGACGGTCTCCGACGCGTCATGACGCGTCATGACATCCGGACGGGAAAAGCCAACATCACGTCCGGATAGAATTCCCTGCCGTTTCTCCTATGCTCCGGATTTGCTGARTACATACATATTGGGATGTTTTGAAAGGATAATGTCCCTAGAAATTGTCCTAGTTAACTGTTCACAACAGTCATGCGGATCACTATTCACATTTATTGTACAAGATCAAAAGAGTGGTTCATAATAAAACTCCTCCACAAAGACCAAATTAATGATCAAAATTTGGAAATACTTTCCATTTGGACAGATTCTAAAAGTGCCTCCCCAACATAATGTACATCATATCACAGAATGTACCATTTTACATGTTTGCTTTGTTTCGGACTAAACATTATACTTGACCAGTTTCAAAAGTTGTTCTAATCTATGCATATACCACTAAGGCCCGGTACCACCTGCATTAATAATTGGAAAGTTCTCACTTAAGACTCTGAAATTTAAACATCGCTCGCTTCAGCTCCACAAATAGAACCCGAATTGATGAGAGTTTCTTCTCACTATCTGGAATGGTTCCAGAACTACACAGGCCTATGCTAGATTCACAGTAAACACATCTAGATAAGAAATCCATTGGCATACTAAACACCACCGCCATAGTCGTTCAACATTTTACAGTCAAGCAACCCAAGCCGTAGCCTTCCTCCAGAATCCAGCCAAAACACAAGTCAGAAACTTACTTGCATCTGAAGTGAACCCCAAATTGAATTGGGACCTGTGGCCATGATGGTACATTTTTCACTACGGCTTCATGCACAAACTGTAAATCCAGCCGATGCTGCGCATTCAAAACGCTCAAAGTCTTCTGGATGGTGCCACGACACAAGGTTATCACCTTGTGTGGAATACTGCTGATGTTTTCGAACTGTTCCTCTAAAATCGTTAAGGGGCTTCCAGTTGCAGCAGCTTGGAACACTCGAATCATCTTTCTGGTAGTGTTATTTAAGTGGCAGAAAAAATAGGTAGAAATATGACAAACTTCGTACAAAATTTGCAGCTGAGATCCAATTGAGCGGCCAAGTTCATCTCTTGCGGGGTAGTGATCACCTACTCCGTCATGAAACTGCATACCATGACATGGAGCATCTGCAATGTGAATAAGCAAACGGTTCGTGGCATCCCAGCTCAATCGTGCTACACGCGCAATGCCTGAGAAGACGTCCTCTGCATCATCTCCACCACCAGCAGCATACACCAGCGACAATGATTGTGAGAAAATGCTGTCTGGGCCAGAGAAGCTCGCAGTAAAATCACACACTTCCATGTCRTCTTGTTCCATGTCCTCGTAGTCTCTGTAAGGCACGAAGGCCACACGCAGTTTACATTCTGGATATGATGCCATTATTCCCGCTGCCATGGAAGTCACCGTGCTCTTGATTATATCAATGCTCGACTGCAAAACAGTACACCCTTTCAGGATTTTGAAAAAAGAAAAAGGAACAGATGCAATGATTGTCGTAACACAAGATGAATTCCCTTTCGGTTGTTTTTGTCCAAAATCAAACATTTGAACAATAGCTCCAATTCCGTTGGTTGCATGACTTGATTCGGATTTATGCCTCTGAAAGAAATACATTATAATTACACGGTTTACACTTTCAAGAATGTTCAATTCTGGTGCTAATGATCATGGATTGTCGTGTGAGAGTACTTTCATTTTCTAGCAAAAATTTAAGACAGAACCTGCATGCTGCCAGTTGCATCCACTAGGAACGCCAGATCCAATTCCTGACTGGTAATAATCATTTTCTTGATCTCTTGCATGCGGACTTGAGAAGAAGCAGCATGATTCTGCTCAAAATAGGCCAAGCGCCGCTTTGCATGTTCCATTTCTTTCGCTTTGTTCACCTTCAGCATCTCATTCTCATGTCTCACCTTGTCAAGCTGGTGTGCAACATGAAGAGTACGCTCGGACATGGCAGGAGCCTCCACTCTGTTGGATTTAAGCATCTCAATATCATGCTTCAAGCTAGCAACTTCGTCCAATACCTGAAGTGTGCGCACCGAAACATCTGGTCCAGCTGAGAACGGATTGTTGCCTACAGAGCGGGAGGACAGCTCTCTATCGGCCATAAGCCTTTCCTTTTCCAGCCTGAGAATGTGCAACGATCTGAAAGCCTGTAAAGTTTGAGGAGACATGCTTTTTCTTTGCTCTACAGAAGCCAGACCTAGTGAAGATGGCGTCCCACTCCCATTCTCTAGCCAAGGATTATGCCCTTCTTTAACAACCTGTATACTTTGAGAGTGTACAAGACTACGAGCACTTGATGCTCCTGGTGGTGCAGATGGCCTCGGCAGGCTCTGCGACCTCGGAGTCTTTGAAGACGAGAACGCAAATGGTGCCTCAACCACATACTTGGATCCCATGGAGTCTTCACCAGATTGGACACTCCGAGGAGACATGCCATCTGGAAATTCATACTGATCATTTCTATAAGCAAGATCAGGTGATCCATACTCACTTCTTTGTTGAGATACAACTGGATTTACATGCTGATATGTGAGAGAGTCAGGTGGTGCCCATCTGCGCAACCTCTTATTCTCCAATCTGAGCTGCTCCATCTGCTCCCGGACTTGAAGAGTTCGAGGTGAATCGTCTGTTCTAGTTTGTGTTGCTTTTAGGAGCTCAATTTCCCGCCTCAACTGTTCCAGCTCTTCCTGCACCTGAAGAGTCGATTGTCCATAACTGCTACTACTACTACTGCCAGCGCTACTCTCGTGAGAGCCTTCTCTGATTAGGTTCATACTGGTGTCGTTACCAGCATCAGTTGAAAAAGAATGTCTTCGTTTTGTCAGACGAGTTTTCTAGGAGGAGGACCAAGGCAGAGGCATACTTACATACTGAACCTGCTAGTATCAGGGCAAACTCTCTCCACGAAAGTGTACTGTTAGAGCTCCTCAGATTGTCCCAGTGATCAGCGACAACAGCCACAATCCATATCACTTGCAGTCGTCAATTTCCGACTCAAAAAGTAATCAGGATCCAAGTATCCGCGACGCTCAATGCCAGATCCATGGCTGTACTCCATAGATTCAAGAGCTTTGTGCAAATTAAAGTCTTCAATTAACTAAGTCATTCTCTTTCAAATGGCGTGATTGTTGAGAGTCCCCAAAATTATTTTGACCACGTACTTATCACAATATCACATGAAGACTTTTTCAAAGTCAAAAGTCAAAAAAGGGATATTGTTACATGTTGAAAGCTATCCTAGTATCCCCTAGGGGATAACGCCACTCCTCCGTCTTCTTGTATATATCTTGATGAAGTAAAGGTTGCCAAATTCATACACAACTACYGCCAATTTGGAGGATATTGGCAATATTGACACTTTCAAAGGGGCACCTTAGAAACCTAAATGAATAACAACCCTAATTTTTAAAACTTTGTCCCATATTATGTCAAGATTAAACCACTTTGAATTGAGTGGATGTAAAAAAATTGAGGCCACTCTAACATGTCTACTTTAAACTTATAAGGGTTACCATTCAAAAAAATTGATACAATTTATCAAAATGTTGTGTTTTTGTTCAACTTGGAGCAAATTTCTAGAACCTGAAAACAAGCCTTGGACATTTAGGGGTTAAGTTAACATCTAGAAAAAATATGTTAGGTATATTATCCCGAAAGAGTCAAAATCCAATGAGTGGATGATGAACATTTTTGAACATTTTCTTAGTTTATTCAGTTGATGACACTATATGATTAAATTATGAATTTTCAAAATGTGGAAAATGGGTGTTAATACCCATCGTCACCCCTAGACTCTACACATTTTAGGCCAGAGTGTGTAGGCAAGAATATGTAAGAAACAAGTACTGTAGCAAGGAGGTGCAGTTGCCTTACGTTCGAACGTACACTCATAATCTCTAACATCCAAAACGGTGCCTCCTCCATTATAATCCAAAAACTTCTCATGGACTAACTTACTCACAGCAAACATTTTTGTGAACTCCAATGAATGTAGAAACAGAGTGCACCCATTTCAACCTAAGCCTGTATTAACAGAGTTAGTAACTCAACTCCTCTGTAATCCTTTCCAAAATCCTACTAAAGTTTTGTGATCTAATTATGGGACCGAACTGCCCCCTCGTGGAGCTTGCCGATTCCCTAGTTTCAGGCTTCAACATCCTCTCCACGGGAAACGTTTGTCCAAAAAACTTCCCCTCACTAACCGAAAAACTGATGTGACCAGATTTCACTTCCTTCTTACCCTCAGAGAAGTCTCCTGCAAATGCCTAARGCTAGAATGAACTAATGCTCAACCAGAGACGATAACCATTACTATAACYGAGGCTTGTACACACAAGTTTTGGATTATAAAACACTCACCCTCTTGTAACTCGTAGACTTAAGGTACTTCTGTAGTAATAGCTCTGATCAATGGGCTGCCATGTTAGAGTACCAGGCTTACAGAAAGGTATCCCTCTGAGCATTTTCCACGCATGGTCCTTGTTCATAACCTAAACGGCGCTGAAACATCAAAACATCTGGACGAGGTCAGTTGAGGTTCCTGCAAACGAGCACAAACAGTAACCAAGTCAGCACACTCTTTTCCGAAGTGCAAAGCAATCAGATAAACACATGGCGAGTGGACGAGATGAATGGACATCTGAAGTTTCTTAGAGGACTCACCGGCGTGTCACCACCCTCATAGCTTCCACCTTTCAGAAGCATGTCAATGAGGGATGTGACTACTTGATTTTCAGCCATATGAATTGCTGAACGCATGGCATTGAGAAGGCTTCCGTAAGTGCTACCATATCCACGTTCAATCGCCTGAATGAAGCAGTAGGTCATCTCTCCTGTTGAGGTTAACTTCCCCAGGCTTTCCTGCAAAATGGTGATTACAACCAGAAAATTAAGACATCCACATGAAAAGGTAATAAGAGAACTACAGCACGGAGAGCACAGAGGCCACTTCACCGCATGCTAAAGCTTCCTAAACCTAAAAATGAACATGCCTTATGGCTTTTTACAGGAAAGCCAAGAAGCATAGCCTACCCCATAAAAAGGGTAGTATATTAATGCATGCTACCTGTGCCCTATGTCCCACAGGTTTAAAAGAGACTTCGAGACTTTAGATTCGAGCCTACCTGCAGACAAGGCCCGGGTTCTTCCTATCTAAGAAGTATATTCCTCTGTTTAGCAATTCCTGCTCACTTTCTTAGAATGATCACACATCGACTCCAACTGAAAAAGTACTTACCATAGAATCAAACACCGTTTGATGGTCATCACAACCACTGAACGAATAAACATTCCCGCCCGTTGTCCCTTTCCAAGTTCCGGTAGCAGGACGATGATCTTCCCAAACGAAGGCTTCATGTCTGCAACAAGATGATAATCGCGTTGGTGAATCCACACCTTTCCTTTTCAGCGGTATCAATGATATTTTCATAGTGGTCAAAACATTAGTCCAGGATTGCTAAGTTTCCGAGCATAGAGCTGCAATTCGATCWAAATAAAAAATCCTTACCCTCTATATCTGTAGAGAAAGGGCAGATCTAAAACAGTGCCGCTGTGGCAGGCATCCACTATGGCGTGAAGATTAACTCCAGTGGGTAGGGGCCTAACAATTGTGATATTGATGTCATCGTCAAGAATCTGTCCAGCCGTCAYGAAGTCAACAGGTACCAATGTCTCATCAAAGCCGTCAAGTTCTTCACCTTTGTAGTTGGGCTGTTGAGAGCCATGACCTGAGAAATGAAACACAAGCGAGTCTCCAGCTTGGCATCCTTGTACAAGCCATTCCAGAGCTTGCATAATGTTGTACTTTGTAGGTCGTCGGCGTGGATCCACCTGATCCTCTGCACGTATGTACGTCAGCATTTGAAGCCGCTAAATAGGGAATTCAGGACTTTCGCCAATCACTTCTTGAACTTAAAGCGGCACATCGACATGTTAACAAACTAAAATCAATGCGAAACATTTTAAATCTCATGGTCCAACAATTCCGAAGAGACAAACAAACGAGATTAGAACAAGGGTGGGTTCTTCGTATTGAAATATGCATTTTAAATTCAAATTCTCTCAAGTGCCAGCCAATATAATGCTGCACAAACTCGCAACCTGGTTGCACTCATCGAGGTATTTCATAGGCCAATATTCCTGAAAGGCAAGCTTAGTACTTTCCCAAATGATTGAGAGTAACTTTAGAGTCCTCCAAGCAAGTAGCTTGTAAACAAGCAAGGACTCTGTCGTACCTGTGAGCACAAGAATAGCAGATTCTGGGAAGTGGAACTTCGACATGAGCAAGTAGCTCATGCACTTAGCATCATTCAAGCATCCCTTGAGCTCAATAGATGTCCCTCGGTACGCAATTCCACAAACAACGGCTCTCTTAGAACCTTGTGCATTGAATGGCTTAGGACTGTACTGCAACGGGTTTGGTGAAGAATTGTGACGATAAAGCTGTACGCCTTGCGTTGGTAAGGGAACTGCGGGTTTTGTCGATCCAGGAGTGCTTGGTGGCCGCCTCGCCTTCGAGGAAAGCGAGCTCTCCAGAGGGTTTCTGGGACTGGATTCTTCTGGAAGCATGCTCTGCGAGAACTGAATCAGACTAGGGTCCTCAATTATTTTTGGTTCTGAGACCAGAATGGTCGGGAGGTTGAGCATGCTCCGGTCGGTCACTGGTCCTGCTTTGAAGGACGACTGATGCTGAAATTGAGGTTGTCCGGGAACTTGGGTTCGCGACATGGAAATGGAGCGAAACTGGGCCAGCGGATGTTGACTGGGAATGGGATCATGGTGATGAAAGGGAGAGTGTTGCGGATTTGGAGGGGGTAGGCTTATGGAACCAGAAAGGGAGTTGCGAGGATCGGAACTCGGACTACTTCTACCCTCCCAATATGGCACAGCAGGATGCGGCGAATTGATGACAGCCGTCGATGAGGTCGAACCATCTTGTGCAGAAGTCACATGGATTACTGCCAAGCAGTGCTCGCAGATGATGGACTTCGTATCCGGAGGCAGCGTCACTAACGCCTCCCCTTGACACTTACTGCACTTGACTTTCCTCTCCTCCCCCATGTTGAGTGGCAGTAATTCTTCAAATTCCAAAATTGTAAGTAGAAATAGGAATAACAAATGTATGTTCTAGGAATATTCCCGTCTCCCAGTGATCCATCGACAGTAATAAAGATCACCTCGAATAGCTATACATAGCACCGCAGAATCTCCAAGAGCTGCATCTGAAAAAGTTCGGAAATTTGTCTCACCACCTGCAGAGATGTCAATGAAAGTGGCATCTTCATGTGAGTCTAACCATGCCCCCTAGCATCACCCATTGAAAAGGTNGAAGTCAACAGGTACCAATGTCTCATCAAAGCCGTCAAGTTCTTCACCTTTGTAGTTGGGCTGTTGAGAGCCATGACCTGAGAAATGAAACACAAGCGAGTCTCCAGCTTGGCATCCTTGTACAAGCCATTCCAGAGCTTGCATAATGTTGTACTTTGTAGGTCGTCGGCGTGGATCCACCTGATCCTCTGCACGTATGTACGTCAGCATTTGAAGCCGCTAAATAGGGAATTCAGGACTTTCGCCAATCACTTCTTGAACTTAAAGCGGCACATCGACATGTTAACAAACTAAAATCAATGCGAAACATTTTAAATCTCATGGTCCAACAATTCCGAAGAGACAAACAAACGAGATTAGAACAAGGGTGGGTTCTTCGTATTGAAATATGCATTTTAAATTCAAATTCTCTCAAGTGCCAGCCAATATAATGCTGCACAAACTCGCAACCTGGTTGCACTCATCGAGGTATTTCATAGGCCAATATTCCTGAAAGGCAAGCTTAGTACTTTCCCAAATGATTGAGAGTAACTTTAGAGTCCTCCAAGCAAGTAGCTTGTAAACAAGCAAGGACTCTGTCGTACCTGTGAGCACAAGAATAGCAGATTCTGGGAAGTGGAACTTCGACATGAGCAAGTAGCTCATGCACTTAGCATCATTCAAGCATCCCTTGAGCTCAATAGATGTCCCTCGGTACGCAATTCCACAAACAACGGCTCTCTTAGAACCTTGTGCATTGAATGGCTTAGGACTGTACTGCAACGGGTTTGGTGAAGAATTGTGACGATAAAGCTGTACGCCTTGCGTTGGTAAGGGAACTGCGGGTTTTGTCGATCCAGGAGTGCTTGGTGGCCGCCTCGCCTTCGAGGAAAGCGAGCTCTCCAGAGGGTTTCTGGGACTGGATTCTTCTGGAAGCATGCTCTGCGAGAACTGAATCAGACTAGGGTCCTCAATTATTTTTGGTTCTGAGACCAGAATGGTCGGGAGGTTGAGCATGCTCCGGTCGGTCACAGGTCCTGCTTTGAAGGACGACTGATGCTGAAATTGAGGTTGTCCGGGAACTTGGGTTCGCGACATGGAAATGGAGCGAAACTGGGCCAGCGGATGTTGACTGGGAATGGGATCATGGTGATGAAAGGGAGAGTGTTGCGGATTTGGAGGGGGTAGGCTTATGGAACCAGAAAGGGAGTTGCGAGGATCGGAACTCGGACTACTTCTACCCTCCCAATATGGCACAGCAGGATGCGGCGAATTGATGACAGCCGTCGATGAGGTCGAACCATCTTGTGCAGAAGTCACATGGATTACTGCCAAGCAGTGCTCGCAGATGATGGACTTCGTATCCGGAGGCAGCGTCACTAACGCCTCCCCTTGACACTTACTGCACTTGACTTTCCTCTCCTCCCCCATGTTGAGTGGCAGTAATTCTTCAAATTCCAAAATTGTAAGTAGAAATAGGAATAACAAATGTATGTTCTAGGAATATTCCCGTCTCCCAGTGATCCATCGACAGTAATAAAGATCACCTCGAATAGCTATACATAGCACCGCAGAATCTCCAAGAGCTGCATCTGAAAAAGTTCGGAAATTTGTCTCACCACCTGCAGAGATGTCAATGAAAGTGGCATCTTCATGTGAGTCTAACCATGCCCCCTAGCATCACCCATTGAAAAGGTCAGCTTATTTAGTTGTCGAACAATCAGYCAAGGGGAACCTATGTTCCCGCCTCATTTTCACCAATTGAACCCCATGAATTTCCAAATTAATCTGCTTTAAGTGAACACCTGCTTTGTGATAGACCATGCACCACAAATATGACATAAACATTTTACAGGCGGCAGACGACTTTTGCTTTCACCGAAGCTAAACACCAAGAACAAAGGTAATATCACTACCATACTGCCAACCTGTATAATCAAAGCATCGTTGGTAACAACTCTCATCTTAATCGCACACTGATTTAGCAAGTAAAYATTACTGGACCAGTCGGGGAAATGAAACAGAGCAATGTCGAATAGATTCACTACAGGAATCAAATCTAGTGCAGTGCCTGTGCGATTAGAAACTCTACCGACAAACAGTTAAGCACAACAAACACAATCCTCAGGATCTTTCAGAGCCGAAAATCTCCCACTTAACATAAAGCAAACAACCGGAAATCGACTCAAATACTCATCCAAGCATTCTCAGCTGATCAACACACAATTAACGCACAACGATTACAATCAACTGCCACAGAACAGGAGAAGCAATAGGATCAATTAGCTAACGTCCTCTCATTACTCTAATTTCAACGTTTTCTTAAATTAAAACGGACAAAGAAAATTTTCAAGCATACATACACTCTTCTGTAAATCCAGCACAATTCTCAGAAGTAGATTGCACAGCTTGAAACACATGATGGTCAATCGCCCTGCACGCACCTCATATTCACTCTATCTTTCCCTGCAATCCAACCCTACACCAAAGATCGATCTCCAAATGAGTACATGTGCAAAAAAATTCTAATCATGATAACCACATAACTACAGCGGGTACTTGAGACTCAGCCACATCGTCAAGGACAGAATTTAGTACAGTACTCAGACAATAGTACCTATCTTCCTTTGAATCCATAAGGTCCTATCCTAAAGAGTGACAATATCTGCAATCCCCAGAAATGGTTAGCACATATGACCACGAAATTCATTTACTGAAAGCGATTGGTAGATGCTATTAACGAAATACCTGTCCAGCATTGAAAACACGTGCACCGACGTGAGCTCGTGTACGATGAAAGGCACTCTAGACTGGAGGCCTCTCCCTCAACTTCTCTGTATTCAGCCTGCAGTATCAACCTGCCAAAACATCATTCTCCATGAATGACCATTTGGCGAATTCGAAAGCATATGAAGAGAGATATAAAACCAGATTGAAATGAGGAAGAGTCGCACTGAGGAAAAAGTCATCAAGGACTGCTGACAAGGCAAAACGTTCAAAGTCCACAACGTCTGAAGTGTCTGCACTACCAGTTCGAAGGCTAAACCATTCATGTCTAATGTGCCTGCACATTCTCCGTGCAAATTAAGATTGCATTCTAACGGCACGCTACCAAATAATTCAAATGCCAAATATCTGTTCGTGAGAGACATGTGTGAAACTTATGCAATCAAAGGTAGAGAGTAGTCGCGACCCGATTCTTGGTAAACCCTAACTCCTATTCAAACGCGAAGATTTCAAAGTCACGCTAAGCTCGTTGTCTCACCCAAATTCATCAGGCACACTTGTATTTGAGCTAAAATTCAGTACAACAACAGGTCACCTTTCACCGACTTCACTTGCCTCCTCTTGCACCTCCTAATCTCTCCTCCGACGGCAATCGCGCAGACGTTCTCCTGTATTGATCATGTGTCCATCAAGAAATATTAAGGAGTGAGAAGTGAAATCAATGACCAAGGCAGGACTAGAATCAAAACAGAGTGATCAGTTACCACCAAGTTACCGACAAAGTAGTGTCCAACTCCTGCGTCGTGAAAAACAAAGAACTGAAGTCCTACAATTGAAAACAACAAAAGCTTAAGCAGCAACAAAAGTCGGTAAAACAGGATCCAACCTCCAGCGGCCAATCGCCAAAGCTTAGAGGATACAAAATCTCGCAGGCTCTTGAACTCAACCGATCTCCAAGGAAATGGAGATAATGACGACGGGCGAATCAGAAGATGACGCTGCAGTACGGGAGGTGTCTGCGAAACTTGAATTGCATCACTTAAAGCCCGTATTACAAAAACATCACTTCACACTTCTGAAAAAGTGGASAATAGAAACCGAATCAGAAACAAAAACAGACGCCAATCTGCAACAACAGCGGCTCCTCCTACTTTGGCATTATCCTTTAGCAAGCTTGCTCTCTACCGTCTCCGCATCAAATCGATTGAGACAGTAATGGGAAAACATCTGGCGTTGCAGGCCGGGGTTTCTCTCTGCAACAACCGAAACCGGAGCTTTCAATCGAATCAAACGAAATTCTATACTAACTCAACATCGCAACCACGCAACGAGCCGGCCCGCATCCGTCATCCCCGAATTGCAATCAATCTGCAGACAGAATATATGAAGTGGCATTTGCTCCTGCACTGACTCGGTCCTCTGCGAAAGAAATGCACCTGTCACCGCAGAAATAGGGGGGGTATTACCGTGCAATGGGCTCGGACGCTCTGGACGATCAGCAGGTGTCTGCAATCCACGGTCATACCCTACTGTACCCGTATATGTTGATATATCAACATTCAGATAAACCTCAGATTCTCTARTTTCTTTTTTTCTGACACTCTCGTTATTACACCCTGATCTAGAGCACGTTGTCTCTTCGTCTCTTCAGAAATCTACGAATTCTTTGAATTTCTTCTAATAGTTTGTAGAATTGTGAGGGTTCACATTTGAAAATAAGATGGATGGATTTCTAGTGAAGTTAGATAACTACAAGTGATTTTGACCTCTTTCTATAATTGAACAATCTAAATCCTTGTCTAAAATGTACTCCTACTATTCATGAGAGTCTATGTTTAGTTTAAGAAACATTTATTTTCAACACTTCAAATTCTTTTGTAGATTATTCATATAAAGTCCCAAAAATGCATTTTAACCCTAGAAGGATGTGGGGGGTCTTTGTARAAATCATCATTTCTAAACCCGTGGGAGCAATTGATATTAAGAAAAACAAAAGAACTCATTTGAATTCAAAGTACCCTAGAAGATCTTCCCTTTCCATACAAAATTCCAAAGATGAATAGTTACACTTTTGTTCCACATGAAAAGATATTATGTCATCCATCAACACTAAATATCCAAGGCGTCTTTTTGGGGTTAAGAAAATTTGGAATCCCCAGCTTTGACTACTAATAAAACCCTACAAAAAGTTTTCCAATATAGTAATAGAAACCATGCTAAATTACATATTTGTGCAATTTTAGATGTAGTTAACTTATGGCTTAAGGAACTAAATACAATTGTGGAAATGAGCATCAATTACAAGAAAAATAGTATTAGGGGGATTAGTATTTTCTAAGGATTAATCTTTAAGTACTTAAGCTAGGAAACCTTAGGAAGTTTACCCCTAAAAGATTGAATGACCATTTTTGGTTGATGCCCCTCTTTAGTAGACTATCTAAATCCAAAAAATAACCCAAAATTACAAAATTTATATATTTTTTAATATATTGTTCTTCCTTGGCGAAAAGCAATCTTTTATTTCTCTAGTCCTTGTGAAAATTGGTATGCATGTTTTAAACTATTTATACTTGCAAGTATATGTAGCAAGATCATAGCTTTAATAAATGATTCTGAAAAGAGCTATCCATTGATTTTGGAAAACAATAGTTTATAGGTGATTTTGGAAAGAGGAGCCCCTTGGAATTTTAGAGGGATATTCCTTGACTTGTTTTAAAAAGCTTCTCCCAAAACAATGCCTATAATCTTTAACTTTTTTATAGTTAGACAAGTTTAACTATGAAAAATTTCTAGCTAACTCATTCAAATGTTTTTTCCAAAATGTTTAAGTTAAAATTTGGATTGATTCCTAGATCTCAAATAACACTTCATTTCAAAAATAAGTTTTCTCCAACCATTTCCAAAGGTGAACTTTCGTCTTTCAAAATCCTAAGTAAAAGATGTGCACATTCCACAATTGGTGCTATTTGATAATACRTTGGAAAAAYGATTTGARAATGAATYGGTATAAAATATCAAATGAAGTTTATATTTACAATTGAAAAATTATTGAATGAACAAAATTACCTTATATTGTATGATGTAAAAATACAAAATGTATTGAAAATTTTAACAAAAAAGTTCAATCGCAAGCACATCATTAAAGAATAGATAGTAATCGCATTTTCAACCTATTTGAATGCACTCCATCTATTTTTAATAACTCCTATAGCAAACTCTTAAAGCAAATTATTATCCAACCAATGGACTCCAACTCTTATGGGCCAATCAAAATTAGAATATGTAAATATGAATCTATTCAATCAAATAAATATTGCTCTATATTTTCAAAACACAAGTTTTTAGAGGTGTTTTGGATTTAAAAAATGCAATATTTAATGGAATCACAAAAAAMCAAGCATCTAATATAAAGTATGGTATTCAAGAATTATCTTAAGAAAATTGTGCAAAAAAAACAAAAAACTATTGGTTTCAATAGTTTGGTTTAAATTATCCCGCCTTCCAAAGTGGGCTCTTTAATACCATAGGTGTTAACTTGTAAATGGTCAAGGCACCATATTTGGGGGTAGCAACTAAACTTTGAAGTTAAATAGATTTTTAACAAAATTTGTTTTTAATATTTTATTTTAAAATTGAATATCCTTCAAAGTCTATTTTAAGATCAAAAGTCCAATAGTAAGAAAAAATTGCTTATGATTTTTCTAGTGATGATTTTGTGCAAAGCTATCAATTGCAAATCTTCAATTTTTAGTACTACATACTCTTGGAGGTTAGCTTCAAATACACTAGATCTAAGGAAAAAATCACAATAGAAATTCATTCAAAAAACATCAAAGTACAGATTTTAAGAAGGCATAATTCAATCATGCTTAGACATTTATGTCCTTGACCTCATATTTTTTCATGACCTCATATTTTTTCATGACCTCAATTTCAGAATTGACACGTCAAAAGAGGATTGAAAGAATTTAAATGCCTTTCTCAGTTTTAATAACCTCCTTGATGAAACATTATAGTCATTCAATTTATAAGTAATATTAATGTGTTTCTTTCCAAACATGATCTTTAAATTTTCTAATTTGAATTTGTACAATTACAATTTTTTATAAAACCTAKCAAAACTTGGTCTTTTTGTTTAATTATTTTCAAATTGCAAGGATTTAAAAAAAAAGCCTTGGGCGTTTAGAGATTAAAGATTAAGAATAATCTAGGTTTTGAAAAACATAAAGAAGTTTAATTTAGAGAATAATTAGCTAGCGACATTTAAAAAACGCTGAAAAAATGTTGTAAATTATACATCACTAGTACCAATCCATCATGAGACAAAATAGTTTTGTGTTAAGTTTTGTATTAATTTCAGCACAATTTGTATGTACATTATTACAAATTTTACCGAAAAGATATCAACCCATCATGTACTGGTATTAGTATATGACCTAAAAAGATGGCATCTGCAAAGTTTTATAACTAATAATAATAATTGTGTTAACTTGCATTTATAAATCAAATTTTCAAATAAATAATTCAAAATTTCTTCTATAATTGATTATTAATTGGAGATTATAATTTCTCATGTGCAAGCTCAGTGATTTTTTAAATATAAGTTTGAATTGAAAGTTTTAATAACACTCACTTTAAAGATAATTATTTTCATTATTCAAGTYTTCAACATTAAAGTTTTATCATGTAAACATCACTCAAATCCTACATTGCTAGTTTATAAAGCATAGATGATAGATTATAGTATGAAATACATTTCATTTTATTTCTAACTTAACAATTATTGTCTTGTTCTTACTTCTAATTTTTTGGGATAATTTCAAGCTTTTAATAGATTAGTGCATGGGTGGTTTCATCTTCATTGGCAACTTTTGCTTCCCTTTTCACATGGATAGATTTGACATAAGTAGCAAATATAGGTATAGGATCATACTATTCAAGCATGAATTTGTTTTCAAGAAAATAGTCTCTATAGCAATTCAAATTTAAAAAGCCCTTTGTACAAATAGACCATGCAACATTTTCAATGGTCTATCCATCCATGCCTTTATGGTAGGATGTTTGTTTTGTTTGTTTCTTTGTTACGATGAGATCTTCTAGACCATGCGTCTCCGGTCGCATTCATTGTACCTTTGGAAAGCTCATAACAAGGGCAAGGATGCATAGCCTTTGTTTTGTGGCATTTTGACCTACCAGTTGAAAGTTATGGATTTTTGAGACATTTTTTAATCTTAAATTATTGTAAAATATAAATCCTTTGGACTGTGCCTCTCTTTAAGTTTTTATGAATTAAAAACTTAAAAACTTACTTTTGATTTAGTTTTATTATATTGTGCAACAACATAGGGGTACATTGGTTGTCACCAACTAAATCACACAAATTGAGATCCAATGTTAAAGCTACAATCCCACTATAAAGTAATTGTCATTTAGTCCATAGTCTTTAAATTGAAAAATTCAATTATATTAAATATAAAAGCTATTATAAATTCCAACACTACGTATGGATGTTTAAAACTATAAAATTTTAAATTATAATTTCCAATTATAATTAAAACTATAAAATTTGAGCTTTAGTTTTGGGATAAAATGATTATGGGTTAAATATTTTTTCTACTTGCCTTTTAAAATTGCTCGTCACTTTGTAGAAACTTCAATTGTCTTGAAATTCAAACAAGTTAAACTAAGTATTGTATACATATTTCAATTTAAAAAACAAGACATGTGGGTCCTAGAGAACAAAGTTCCCCCATCACGTTCCCCTTGTTGGGAGCGTAAGTGACAGGGCCCATAAAAATATTGAGACATATTTAAAATTGAAGATTTTAAAATTTCAAGATATAACTCTTAAAATTTTAAAATTTTAAAARATTAAAAAATCAAATTTTTTAYTAGATCACTTGTATTATTGTTGTGGTRCTTATGATCAAAACTTCCATTGAACAGAYGGTAAACTATCACTTMAACTCTTCTATTTTTAAAACTCTTTGAATTTCACTTCACAATCTTAAAAATCGAAAATAATCAAAAATTTAATAGTTAAACTAGTAGATCTTTTATCATAATAGTATAATGCAATAAAAATTTCAGTAATTCTTTTTCAATTTTCAATAATAAAACACCAATTTTCGATTACTTAATGAATATGGTTCCTTCAATTGTAGATCAAATTTGTTAACATATCCTACAAATGCTTATATTCTTGATCACCATATAGGTGCAACTATTGGTATTGAACAAATTTATCCTAGGCATTGATTTATTTTTCAAGACCTCATTGATTGATTATTTCAACTTCTTCACATGTAGCTTTTTTCTATATAAAGTCTCCTTTCTTTTGGTCCATAGCCAATCATAATTTCTTTTTACTACCAAGCATGCTTGTCTAAAGTAATGAATCAAAAAATTACAAAAGTAAGTACATCCACAATGAATTCCATTCTAATTGGGAATCCTAGTCCAAGACTTGATTTGTCTCTTTTGCATCCTAATATAGTACAAAGTGCACTCAATGTGGAATTGGAATTTGAGAAGTTGGAATTGGGCTCAAAGTTTTAAATTTGGGTTGAAAAGTCACCATCATAACTCCCTCTATAATATCACAAATGCTACCATTAATAATTGGGTCTTGTACTTGCTATGCGACGCATTCATTGTATCACATATTAGTAAAATTTTGATATATTAGAATAGAATGCATGATAATAATTTCAATAACTCTTTAAAATAATTATTTTAAATATTTTGTAAGAATATTTTCAATCATGTGTACATATAAATTGTATTTTCATACAATGTGATATTATAGAGCTAGAGTAGCAGTTTGCAATCACTTTTGTAATATCAATTTTTACAAAAGGTGATATTATAGAAATAACGTAGTTGTTGCAATTAAGGTGATATTAAAGACGATCCACAAGATGATATTATAGAGGTAGCAAATCCATTGCTTCTCTTGACTTTACACTTCTTTGCACTTTTATGATTTTGTGCTTTTGTGAGCTATGAGCTTTCATGATTTTAATTTTCTATAACTACTACCAAATGATTTTGAGAAATTTATTCAATTGAAGCAATTTTGGATTCCACTACAATTAAGTTGTTCACCATTGCATATATAGTATTCACCATTGCATATGTGTCATTCATCATTCAATAAATTTCTATTGTACATTTCAATATATGCTTGCTTATAAAAAAATTATACAAAGATTTTAGTCATATTTATTTGAAGATTTATTGAGATTTTTATTCTACATTCTATCTAATACATAGAAATTTTTATAAAATTCTAATGACATGAATGCATAGCATAGCAAGCGCCAACTGCTAGTTTATCAAAAATAAATAAATTAAATATTTGAATCCTCAAATTTGTTGAATGTTGACCATTACATACAACTGCCACACATTCCATGCGTATCTTTGTCGCTTAAAGCCATCAAAATGCTTTAGTGACAAAGTTCCTTCTTCATAAACAAGCACATTTATGAATTCAATGGATACATTTTATTATGAGATTCTTCATATCTATTGAGTGTTGACCATTGGATACTATTGCTCCAAAATTCCGTTTCTATGTTTATCATTTCAAAGCCACCAAGAACATCGTACAAGTAGAACTAACAAAGTTCTTTCTTTCCAAGTCTTCCTTCYATAAAGTCAAATACCACCATGTTGTTTTTGTATATGGCAAAAAGGTTCAACAATGTGAAGTGACACATGTAGATTGCAATCGGAACTGTATAGAAAATAAAGATAGTGACATCCCGAATAGGGAAGAAGACCTTTTTATGTCACTGTCCCGAACGTTCTTGGACAGTAGAGAAACAGACCTTTTTATGTCTCACTATCCCGAACGTTCTTGGAGAGTAGGGAAGAAGACCTTTTCATGTCTCACTATCCCGAACGTTCTTGGACAGTAGGGATGAAGACCTTTTTATGTCTCACTGTCCCAAACGTCTTGGACAGTAGGAAAGAAGATCTTTTTATGTGTCACTATCCCGAACGTTCTTGGACAGTAGGGAAGAAGACCTTTTTATGTCTCACTGTTGACACTCTTCACTGGGTGGCTTAGGGTCAACGATAGTATTTTGGAATGAAGGATCTTCCTTGAATCGCTCACATTTGCATTTAGAAGGGACACCATGCTCTTACTATGCAACTATGCAAGAATATTATGTGAACATCTAAAAAAACAAGACTATTCTCTTGATAAGATCTACACTAAAAATCTACTTCACTTTGCTTAAATTCCCCTAAATGTATCTTTGTTTTATTTCAACACAGATGAAATATTCCTTGATGTTCTATTATTTTGCTAATTTTGTTTAAAAATCCAACAAGTACAAGTATGCGCAAGGGTCCACTATGAACTTCCTAAATCTTAAAACCTAAAGTGGAATGTATTCTTACAAATATTGGTCACAAATACTACTCCGTAACTAATACCGTATCATACGATCGATATTACTCCGCAATCACATTCGGGAACTAGACGGTCAGATAAATGGCGCTGAGATGTGCAGCGACTGGGCGACCAACTTTTACGTGTAAGACTCCCTGAAGTTATTTCGTCGCTCCAACTTCCGTCCAAACCTCTTCCGATTTCCTCGACGACCTACTCAATTCGTCGAATCCTGGCCCATTTCGTCTCGCGGCAGTCCGCGTCACCGGGCGGTCGTCGTCGTCGACCCTTCCGACCTTTTTTGCGGCGTCGCCAGCACCACGAGGAGAGCATATGGGTGCCGCGACGAGCTCTGTCAACGCTTCAACGGACCTTCGATCGCTGCCCAGTTTTCCTTTCTTTTCCGTTTGTGCGTGCGTGCGTGCGTGCCGACATTCGGACGTTGATTTCTCACGGCCATTCGGAGCTAGTGCAGGGGAGCTTGTCGAGAGCAGAACGGGAGTGGACGGTGGAATGGCGGGTGGAGTGTAGATGGGAGGACGGGGAGACGTGTGGGAGGGTTTGGGTGGGAGATTGTGGTGCGGTGGCTGTTGATCTGGTTGATTTCCAAGCGAGCGAGCGAGCACGCGATTKTTTGGAGTTGTTGAAGCTTTTTGTGGTTGTGGTGSAGGGAGGTTATGAGGTTTGCACTAGGTTTTCTCCGTTTTACAGGAGGTTTGCGTCTTTGGTGTGAGGTTTCGAACTTTTCGGCGGACATTCAGCTACGGAGCGGGGGGGTAGTGTGGAGGAGGTGATTTCGTTGGACGGAGGTGTAAATTTAGGGCCGTGATTAGGTGGTTGGAGGTTTCAGTGCTTGGCATTTGAGC
Source organism: Pleurozium schreberi (assembly GCA_006891605.1). Classification (NCBI taxonomy): domain Eukaryota; kingdom Viridiplantae; phylum Streptophyta; class Bryopsida; order Hypnales; family Hylocomiaceae; genus Pleurozium; species Pleurozium schreberi. The sequence goes on along the minus strand of VACF01000899.1, from coordinate 28,603 downwards.
TCGACGAGTACGTGGTTTGGTTTTGAGAGCGCTTGGAAGCAGTTAGGCGGTTTGGCGTGGTGGTGGAACGGAGCCTAGCCAGAGTGTAGGATTTGCGTGGAGAGGTTATGGAGGAAGCGGAATTGATTTTTTAGATTGTGGAATGGCGGAGTAGCAATTAGCCGGGAGAAAAAGCGATTGTGAATGTTGGTGGAGACATCATTAGCCGTGGATTGGCTATGCTGCACTGGTTAGAGAGAGGCTTGCAAGGAGAGAATTGCATACAGGGTTGAGAGGGACCGTATGAAAAGGAGCGTTAGCAGGATGCAGTCAGGACGATGCGGGAAGCATTAGGGAGGGATGCACCGTTACCCTGCTGCTGCTGGGGGCAGCAGCAGTGGTGTGCCTGGTGGAGGGGGTCCTCCACCTGCGCGCTCCTCTGATCCTTCCTTTCAGAACTCATCCAACTTCAATTTCGTTTCCCGGCAAGTACCTTCTGCTTTTCACCTATTCCTTATACTATGCCTATCCGCATCCCCATCTGCATCCTTATTCTCTTCCTCTACCTAATTATTCATGTAGTCCATCTCCTAGTGGGGTGTATGTGAAGCTAAAACTTGCAAATTGTCCGTATCGTGCGACTAAGGCACAGAGAGCCAGAAGCTAGTATCAGAAGACACCGTCCGGATTCCTATCCTCTAACGGATTACTTCACTGCCGTTTTCACATCGTCATTCTGTCGTTTTCCAGAGGTCTACTGAGTTTCTGTACAAATTTATTGAACCCTAATCAGAATCCATGCTTTTGGCACCGTCAACGTTCTGTTCTCTCTTCTCTCTAAACATTTTAATGAACAGCTTGTGACTTCTAACTTTGAGGAATCCTCGTTTTCCATTTGTAGCTTAATCGGTTTTTTTGTCATATCATTCTTAGCTACAAGTTCATCGCTCTTGCTTTCACACTGGCTTTTACCCTCTGTGAAGGGCAATCATCAGTGAGTCATTAGGTTATGAAGACGGTTCGGGTGTTRGGAAACAGTCTTTTAGACTGAAAATTATCCTTCACTGTTAACAACTTTTTGGGATRCTTATCATCATTGTAATCGCTTGAATAGGTTGTGTTTCTCTAAATTAGTTCCCAGCCCTATCACTGTATTAATTCCACGTTAATCCTCTCTTCCCATTCTATGGAGTCGCCTCTGCTTTCTAAGGTATAACAGCTACAGTCTTTAACTACTCGTTATCTGTAGTCAGAGATGCCCTTTGTATTCCACATAATTCTTGTTATGTTCCCTAGTATTCCTCGGGTTCTCACTAGAYTACACTTTTTTGACCCGATCACTTAAACCTCGTTTCCTATCAAGGAGTTCCATAAATCTCTATTTACAGAACTCTTCACAATTTGTTGAGTTCGGATTCCTATTTTAATTCTGCAGCTGTCGCCCCCACTCCTCTCCTCGCGCTTTGATTATCCTTTTTGTGTATGTCGAAGGAGAACTTGGTGCTCCTAAAATGTTAAATCAAAAACGAAAACCCCTGATTCTCTGTGGYCGTCCATTGAAACGCATTTTCTCGAGCTTCGGACGAAATATGCGCTCCACATTTGCGTAGTGTTTCAGTTCATGTAGATATCCTGGGATCGTCAGGCTTCAAAATTTGAGAAAGAGAATTGACACGTGAAACGCTAATCACGTATGTAAAACTAAAATCAAATTTCACTCCTTTGTTAACATTCCATTTACATAGGGAGAAGAGGAAAGTTTAATGCCACCTCTCCATCTTGGAAGGTTACATCTTGGTGCTTGTCTCCAGTGATTGCATGTCTTTACGATATTGGCGGTTAAGAAATTTCACCTGTGTACCGTACATCGTTGTTTTAGTGCTATTCGATACTTACTTCTTAGATATCGAGGGTTTAGAGGTTAGTGATTGCGTTGGATTTATAAAGATGACATAACATGATGTGGAGAGATGATCATTTACTGCGGACAAGCAGTCTGAAAGGATGTCATGTTGATCCTCGTTTGTTTGYTGGTGTGAAWATGYTGTCTTGGGAATGTGATGCTGGTGGCTAGTTCGTTAAGAGCTTTCCTTTACCGTGTATGCAGGCGCGCATCTCCTCTACAGCCTTACAAGCTGCGTTGCGAAAGGGAGCCCTTAAGTGGTCGGTGAGTAATTTAATTCCCACTTCTGATTCTTTTCCGACTTTCTTGAAGATGAATAGTGGATGCCATCTTTTTTCGCTTTATATGTCATGCGACCAGTTGTTTGGTCTATCTACATGATCATCCGATCGTTCCTGTATTCTTACGACGTTTGACACGTGCAAGTAATTTGCAGTCTTGGGGCACCGGACTTTTACCCTCCAACACCTAATTGCGCTGAGGAGATTCTGAATAGAGACACTTGTCAAAGCGGCTACAAGGAACTCATTGATGGTGTTGAGGTTAGTTACTTTGACAAAAACCTAATGAGACAATCTGTGGTACTCTCACTATTTGAAATTTAATATTCAGAGCAACCCATTRATTTGCATTACTGTATTCGATTATCTGTTTCTATGATGTTCTAGTATTCAGTGTTGAAGGACAACATGGCGCATAGGTTCAGAATTTGCTGAAAGTTCATGACTTCCCTTTTAATTTGGCCAATTTGCTAGAACGCATTATTTATTCGTGTATCCTTTCCGGAATCACTACAGCAAGTTGTGACAACTACGAGTGTCTCTTCTGATCTAGCACTCTTGTATTTTCATATCATCGCCATGACCGTCTCCTACTCTATTATTTGAGCCAAAATCTTCTCATACAGCTTTWACCTCGAATTTAAACATGTTATTTGTTTAGGTTGAAGGCCTATCTGGTTTCTAGGGTACTGAGATCTTTCTGGGCCTGAGAATTATGACATAAACAAATGAATGCATTGAAATTGAGCTCATAATAGATATGCAGCCTGAGTGTACGGAAGATCTATTGTACTCCTTTTTTGGTGACTTTTGTCATTGAATTAGTAGTTGTAGCAAGACAGTTGGATGCGTTCATGATAGCTGGATATGTCGCTGGACTGGATTACAGAGCCATAAGGGGCTCGGGCTTGGAGAACGTGTCTGAAGTAATATCTTGCACTGATGCTGGAAGCTTTCTAATTGCCATTCCTGATACAAAGACCACCTTTAATCTGTGTTTGTGTAGGAGCCTAAGGAGGCCTTATTGACTCTTACAAACAACAATGGGCTATGGGCTAGACCTAATGTGAATCGTTATAAAGAGGTACAAGTTCTTCATTTATTACGAATCACTCATTGACATATATTGTAATCGTACGATAAACCTCATATCTGCTCGATTTATTCACCTAGGTTCTTTGACTTGCAAATAGTAACAGTGTTATTACTTTGGTAGAGGCTCGAGTGTTTCGACTTCATATGAGGTTAKTTTTTTTTGGTGGGAATGTTTCTGCCGTGGGTGTGATAAGCTTGTTCACTGTRGTTATGTTTGAAACTTTAATTACCTGATTGTTTTTTTTTTAATTCTTACCCTGAGTCGCTGCTATGTTTCTTGCAGTCGATCCGAAAGCGCTTACGGGAGCTTAACCATGCTCTCATACGGAAACGTAAGGTAAGCTTTGGTAGTGTCGCCAATCAACTACCRTTTGTATTATATTGATTTATACTTAGAATCATGATATCTGCACTCGCATAAACGGGGTTGCCATTAGCCGATCAGCTTGTGCTTGTGAGCATGAGTAAGTTTGTGTTTTGAACATATGCTTCCCTTCAAACAAATCCCTCGTCTTTGAGATGAGGTATGCCATGGTTAACTTATATATGTGTAGATTTGTTTGGTTCTTGCATTTTTTACTAAATATTCCAACAAGACGAGAACTGATTCTTTTGGAATTATTATTAATGATTTTTTATGCACTATTGTTTGATTTTGGCTCCAGGCTGGTCAGGTTTATGGCGTTCCACTTTCGGGCACATTGTTAGCAAAGACGGGCGTTTTCCCAGAGTTCCGCACCTGTGGAGAAGATTTCAGGAAGAAGTGGATAGAAGTAAGTTTTGTGCTATCCCCTGTGTCATTTTCCTTTTTATTTAGGGCTCGAACAAACCTGCGATCCACAATATTGGTAATTCATATTTTTGCAAGGAGTTGGTAGCCTTGAGTAGTGGGAGCTTGACTTGATAACTCGAACGTCAAGAAGAGCGCTTGTTCTTTGAACAGTGAAAGATGTTGTACTTCTCACAAAGCATGTTAAATGAAACGAAGCTGGATAATGTTGACGAAGTCAGCACAATTAATGACATTGTTTACTTTTTCGCCACGTCGACCACAGGATCTGTCACAACGGAAGAGACTTCGGTCTTTGGCAGAGCATGTACCACATGGCTATCAAAGACGTACGATCTTTGAGGCACTTATCAGACATGACGTCCCATTACTTCGAGCTACTTGGTTTATCAAAATCATTTACCTTAACCAGGTTAGATATACTTCCTGAGTTTGTGCTTCCATAGGATTTTTTCTTCGCTCCTTCGAGTTCCTGCTTGCTTCTTACACAGAAATGATGCAATTGAAGCTTCAAGTACGTTCGATACTTATAAACTGTAATAGGATTGAAATGTCGCATACAGATTGTTAGTGATTCGTACGCTTAATCTATGTYCAGGCTGAGCATACCTGCGAACCTACGTATTGAGTTTCTCATAGTTATCAATTTCTTCTGTTGTGCTCTTGAGCCTGGTCTACTTGACTTTTCCATTAACGTCTTTAAGTGCCTTTCTATGGCTAGCTTGAAGTGTAGGTTGAAGCTAGCTGGATARTCTTCGATTACTTTGGACACGCTCAGACTTGTGTGTACTTGAGACATGTTCAGGTTAAACCCCTGTCAATCGGGATGTCGGCAGGGGGTCCGGATAAATCACAGGCGAAGCGGGTGGAGGTTTGGACTAAGAATGTGTTGGAATATACCCAGTGGCTTCTTGACGATTTATGTCAGCCTGGAGGAGCTCCTGGGGCACATCCCCGGATCCTTTCCACAAGCGGGGATCCCRCAGAAAGAGAGCCTGATGTGCTTACAAAATGGCGGTATATTGTCCGCTTGGCCCATTGGCATTACAAAGAAGGTCTGCTCAATCGGACTCAAGTTGTTGACTGGACTTTGAAGCAACTCCAGGTACAGCAATTTTGTGATCGATACTCACTGTTTGAAGCATATGCAGAATCATATTTTTCACACTGATAAGTAGAATTCATTGTGTAAGTCGAATATATATCTGGTAATCACCTGCATTGTATCATACTGATCTTATGTTTAGGATTAGTTGATTTGGGATTGTGAAACTCATCAGCACGATCGGTCGAAATTTGGCAGGAAAAGGAGARTTTGGAAGCTCTAGAACTTCTTTTGCCGATTGTGCTTGAACTCATCGACGGCATATCCTTATCTCAGACACACTCACGGATGGTCATTGAGATCTGTCTTCAGTGGCTCCGTAAGCTTTACCCGTCGGGACACGTGCCTGGCACTGGTGATAATTCTCGACAAAATCAGGTAGCCGACACATTAGTGAAGCTACTCCAGTACCTCCTTGTTGTCACTCCTGACACCTTCGTTGCATTGGATTGTTTCCCTTTGCCTCTTAGTGTGGGCGGCAATGAAAGCTCGGCCATCGAATTTTCATCCAACGATACTGACAGGGATTTGAGAATGAACCTTGTGGATGAGGATAGGTCGATCGTCAATACAAAGGGGAAGAGGAAGTTGAATTCTGAGGTTGTAGTGGATGAATCMGTGGATTTGATACGGAGACGTATTGCTTCTCTTTCAAGAGCAGCGAGTCCCACAATATTGCGGAACAATGAAGGAAAAATTGTGCAGGCTTTGGACAAAGCTCTGGAAAAGGGAGACATTGCAGGTGCCTATCGATGTGTATACGATGAGGAGTTCTGCAGTAGCGATAATTTGCCAGCTGACTGGCGAGCAGATGTCACTTCTCGCACTGCTTTCAATCTTTCTGGTCCGGTCAATCCATCAGAGCTCTACCCAGTACGATTTTTGTGTGAATGGGCTGTTTGTGACTTCCGAGACAGCCGAGGCTTTGTTAGTAAAACAGTACGGAAACATTGTGCATGCAGGGATATGTCTCGTGTGTATGTARCTGTCTCTGTGCTACGGATGAGGATCGCAGAAATGGACTTTAAAACTGGCACCCACTCCCCAGACYCGATATCACAGGAGCATTTCAATGGTGGTGTTCCCGTATCCCGTGGCGGTGTGCCAGTACAGGTCCGAAGCAGAAAGGGCAGAAAGGGGCATGCTGCACAGGTATCGATGGATCATTCGGTTAAACAAGGCGATGGCAATTTTTCTGCGACGCGTAATTCTACTTATAGCTCTACAGCAATACATGACTTAATATATGCTTGGTTGGATCAACACGAGCTTTGGCAAGGAGATTGTTCAGAAAGGCTACCTTTGCTTTTGTCTGAACTTGTTCGGGAAGGCTTATTTAGTCCAGAAGCTTATGTTAGACAGGTGCTTGGCAACGGAGTTCTGGACAAGCAGTCCACCTCTGTGGAGATAGCCCGGGCATCGCGCCACAGATACGTATTACAACAGTTACCATCTCCTGGGGAGCTGATTAGTATTGATGAGCACTCTGAGGCCTTTCGAATGTATCGAATCGAGCGCCGGCTAGCACTTGATGGCCTGGGAATCCGACGACACAAGCAACAATCGCAAGAGGCAGCAGCTACCGGATTGCCTGYTCAAAGAGAGGGTTCTAGAGGTTCTGATTTGAGGCCGCCCATGCATGAGTTCCGTGATAGGAAGAAATCTCAGAAGCGGAAACTGAAGATCCCAGAACTAAAGCAGCTCATCGGAATAAGTCTCCAATTTCCAGAAGCTTCTTTGAGAATGCTTGCGAAGCAGTTCGATGATAAGACGAGTGTTGGAACAAGTGGATCTAAAAGACTGGCAACAGTTGCCTGCAGTAATATGAAATCGAAGGATGCTACCCCAGGCTGTGAAGAGTGTAACCGGGCTAAGAGACAGAAAACAAGTGAAGARAAGGAGTGGATTACCACAGGGTCTACAAATATCTTAGTTGAGGAGGATGAGTGTTGGTGGGTCAAGAAGGGGCTGGCAAAGGTCGTTGAAAATTCCATCAAATTGGAGCCTCCTGTGAAACCTACTCCCAAGCAAACGACCAGAGGACGGCGTAAAACTCAAAGTATTGCTCAAATGACTACTAATCGGATTGACAGCAATCAGGGTTCATCAAATGCTCATGTGCTGGAACCCAAAGTCTGCTGCCCCATACATCACTCCAGTCTAGAGGGTGGAATTGCGACTCAACTGAAAGACAACAAGTATTCTAAGATGACAGGTCGTCTTTCGTTCGTCTTTAACTCTTGTCACATTGTGGGTCTTTTARTGTGCAGAATGTCTTTTTATCTAATACTCTATCGTTCTTACCCTTTTTCCCTGCGATTTGTTCCCTTTATGTGGCATGAAACTTACAGTATATTTGTTTTTTATGTAGGTGACCTGCGTGCTCTTGGAGAGGCCATGAAGCGTCTCAGGGTAGCGGAGAACCGGATGCTTGYAAGCTGGCTGGACAGTCAAGTGCGCAGTTTTTTGTCAAATCAAGGGATCACATTTCCGAGTTCACAAGCAAACCGTAGATTGGCTAACGGCGGAGTCCTCGACACAGATTCTGCAGATACARGGACGTGGAGACTGGGAGAAGATCAATTTGCAATTATTGTTTACATCATGGATGTCGGCAATGACCTCCGCACGCTGATGCAGCTATTACTTTGGCTTCTACCTATTTCTGGAACTTCCTCGTCCGCTCCTCTCAGTCATGTGAACCCTGGAATCCCTGCATATGCTGGAGGCAGTGATAGTTCCCCTTGTAATGTGGGAGAGACAGCCATGTTATCGTGTTTGCAGAGGTACAATTATTTCTTCCTACTTTCTTAATCTATTCGGACGAAAAATATGAASTGTACTTTCATGTTTTATCTCCACATAGTACGGCAATTTTTGGGAAGGTGTAGATCGTTGTATGGTGGCTTGGAGAATTATTGAAGTGCTGACTTTGATGGTTGTCCACAGGTATGAAGGTGTTCTTGCTGCCATGGATATGCTTCCACAGGCTTTATCTGCAGTCATGCAACGAGCTGCGAATGTAATGGCAGCCGTACCAGGAGGTAGAGCTGGATGTTCAGCGCTCCTGTGCTATGTACGGGATCTTTTGCGAAAGTATGGGAGTCTTGCTAGTGTGCAAGCATGGGAGAAAAGTTGGAAAGCTTCTTGCGATCAACGCCTTCGGGCTGAACTGGAAGCTTTGAAAGCGGGGGATAGTGAGGGTGGATTTGGATTGGTCAGCAGTATGGGYGATGATAGAGACGATCCTATTGCTCCTCGCCTGACTGCGCGTCTTCAACGATTTGGAAATACTATCAAAGAATTTGTTCAACGGAGTGTAGATCGTGTTACACAGACTATTATTAACAACGAACGGGAGGGAGGAGGGGATTGCATGGAAGATGTGTTTCAGACTGGTCACTCTCTTATCGTGAACGTAATGAACACCATAAGACAGAACAGTGGTGGTGCTACTCAAGCTGATGCCGCGCTTGTAGCCCATACGGTATCACACATTGTCAATTATGCAGGTCAAAGTGTGGCTACTGTTTTAGAAAGCTTGGGTTACAGCACTACAGGTGAATCAGTCTCTACTTCAATTTCTGCTGAAAGGTGAGTTACCAATGTGGATTATGGCTGTGCATTATCGTGCTATTTTCTTGTTGTGAGGATCATGGATCCTACTAGAATCTGCATGAAGGCACCGCGTATGAAAGTAGTGCAGGTGAGTGGATTTCATGTTCTTGAATGCGCTTTTTGAATGAACTTTCGAAATAACAGTGCTATCCAAATTCTGTAGGGGTGGCCGCCGAATGTTGCAGTTCCATATTTATTGCCTGCAGTTGTTGAAGGGTTCCATTGATGATCGGCAAATTCGGATGCTGGAAGTAGCCGTAGCCAATGAATCAAATACAATTGTGCAGATTGGGATAGGGCATTTTCCAGGAAGAGCACCTCGGTCTCAATTTCATTTATCTCCTGAAACACCTGAATCCAACGCAACCTTGACTAGTGATCCGGGAGGTACCTTTGGGCGACCCAATATGGCAGCTGCAGCAGCTCTTGCGCTTGTCACAGGTTTAGTGGTTAATGGAGTAACCAGTCTTGAGAGGATGGTGTCTTTGTTGCGTGTAAAGGATGCATTGGAAAATTTGCATATTCAGAAGCCTGGAGGTTTGGTCTCAAATGGGAAAGTGAGTGGTATGGGSATTAACGCAAAGGCTGAGAGTGTGCCAGAAGCGCACATTCATTGGTTTCGGGTATTGATTGGAGACTGTCGGACAGTACTAGGGGGACTAGTTGCAGATTTATTGGGTGAGCCAGCTGTTTTGGGGTTGGCTCGTTTGCAAAGATCTATGGCTCTAGCGACTGTCTTTCCACCCGCATATGCTCTCTTTGCAGTGGCCTTGAGGAGGCAGCAGTCCATTTTTTTAAACAATATGAACCGCGAGGAGGCAATAATGCAGGCAGTCAACGCCGCGGTTAATGACATGGTAGCTCATGAACCATTTCGAGACGTGTGTTTAAGGGATACTACTGCGCTTTACCGATGTCTGTCTAGCGACTCAGGAGAGAGCAAGTATGCTGCCATTCTTGATGGGCAGGGATGCGAGTTGTATAAAAAAGTATCTGCGATGGTGCCCCTACGCGCTCGTCTCTTCTTGCATTCCCTTCTGGACCGGAAGATGCCTGAGGATGATATGCGGATTCCGAATCGCTCTCATTCTTCAAACGAACCTGGGCAAATCGAGCAAGTTGTTCAGGTATCARTTTCGCACGTTCTCCACATGTGTAGTTTTACTTCGCTACATGCTAGGCTTTGGAATCTTTAGAATAGTCGCTAGTCATGAAGGCTTCATGAGACCCCCTTGAGTATGTAGTGCCGTAATGTCTTTATTCTTTATCTGTATCCACTGGAGCTTCTATTTTTCGAAGCCCCTATAATTGATACTAAAGCAGAGTAATTATGTTAGACCGAGCATGAGCATGACACCACCTTACAGCTTCTGTTTACGGTTAAGCTATTTGTAAATGACAGTGGGGGATCGATAGGTCATAGTTTGTCGAACATTTTTTTGTTATTTGGCAGTAACTACAGTGTAGAATTCGTGTATCTATTGATTTTCAGTTCATGATGTAGTACGTGTGTGTTCTGTAGGTTCTGGATGAACTTCAAGCAGCTACATTTCATTGGCAGTGGGTGGAGCTACGTCTGCTTTTGAATGAGCAAGTAATTCTTGAGAAGCTGAAGATCCATCCACAGAGTGCGCAAGAGGCTGTCCAGGCAGCTATGCAAGGACCCGATCGTCAGCAGCTGGATGAGTGTGAAAAGACATTTACGGAGGTTGTGCTTACGCGCTTATTGGTTCGACCTGATGCGGCTGCGCTTTACTCTGAAGTTGTGCATTTGCTTGGCAAAGCGTTAGAGGACTAYCTCATTTTGCATGTGAGTAGTTCCAGACTTGTCCTTYAACCAGTGCTACATTCAGCCTTTTAAGTTTTTAAGGATAATCTGAACTGCGGTATACTGTATTGTGCATTCATATTCAAGGAGTTAACCCTGTTTTATTTCTTAGAATCTGTTGGAAATACACTTGYTCCAATGAGTGTTAGACTGGAGGTTCTCCATTGCTTAAATTATTTCTTATTTCAGATCTTCATTTGATAACGTGCGTCATTTTTACGTCCAAGGAGACCAGAAATGTCAAAACACTTAATATAATCTGCTGAATTAACGAAGCGTGATATATCGTCATTTACCATGCGAAGCAATTCATACGTCTAATGGCAGCCGTCACAGTTCTCTACTTTGTTGCAGTATTTTCTTATCCAAAGAAGCCTTGTCTCTAATACGGCAATGTATTGTCTGCAGGTCAAGTGGGTACTGGAAAATAACGACATGTTGCTGGGTCGCAAGTCTCTTCGACAGCTTCTTGATAATATTGCAGCCAAAGGCTTTCCCGTTGGGGTACGGCAAGTAAGGGCTTGGGACTGGCAGGCCCCGAAACAGTCTCAAAAGGTTGCGTCGGAGATATCTGAAAGGAAACAGTCGTCTGTGCAAGGGCGTGAAGCCTCACCAGAAGAGGGTGAACTTGAAGACGAAGCTATGGACTGGCAAAAAGCTGAGGAGAAATCCTCTCGACAAAGCAATGGAGGATTGTCTGGTTCATCGTGCAAGCCTTTTGCAACTGAAAAAGCTTTGGCAGATTTGGTTCTTCCTTGCTTAGCTCGCAGTTCAATGGATACGCGCGGTGGCTTCGCTTTTGAATTGGTAAAGGAGATGAACAACCTTGAGCAGCATATCAGTAGTCTCACTCGAAACAGTGGACGAACGACAGCATCTACGTTACCAGGTGGTGATGGTATTCTTGGTTCGAAAGGCTCCAGCGCACGGAGGGGTCCTCGCRGTGGGATGGATATTGGCAGTCCAGGTCTTGGGCGCCGATTTCCTGCTCCTGTTCCTGAAGCTATTCCGGTGTCCCCGGCAGCTCTGCAGACATCTATATGGCTGCGACTGCAATTTCTGCTTCCACTTCTGCCAATACTTCTTACTGAAAGGTAATTGGAAGATACCAAATGAGACGGACATTTCAAATTTCAATTGTGGCGGAGTATCACCTTTCTCTCCTTGTTAGATGGTAATGCTTACTCATTTCAGTTCTAGGCTTTTTATCTGTGCTCATCTTGTCAGATTGCACTTGCTGTGCATTCCATTTCTACTCGAGAATGATTTTCTTAACCCCATATGCTTTGACTGAATCTGCAGGGAACAGCAGTCGGTGCAAAGCAAGCGCCAAACTCTTGCCCCTGTGCTACTACGCTTGCTAGGGACCAGGGTTGTCCAGGAAGACGCTGACCAATTATGCTCTTGGGAACCCTCTACTTCGTTAAGTGATTTTGAACGGAACTCTCAAGCGACCTCTGCTGCTGCGGCTGCCTCAGCCGGTGAACCGTTATTCGATAGACTGCTGAGCATTTTGCATGCACTGCTTAGCAATACATGGGCTGTGTGGCTCAAACCTCGCAGCAAAGGTYCTGTGAAGCCCTTACGTGACATATCACCTTTCGATAAGGATACAGCTGAACGCATGCAGGTGTTTTACACTTTGACATTTCACTTCTGAGGAGCATACATTATGAAGAATATGGCAGTCTCTTGCTAGAAGTAGTTAGTCACCGCCTCTTCAGCGGCTGCAGAGGAAGAGCTGAGGTAAATCTCTGTAATTTTTTGTTTTATTCAAACGTGTTTGGGATGGGTGGCAGGTGGATGTGGAGCACATGCAGTTACCTGGCGGCATTCGTAACCGACTACAGGYCGTGTTTCCTCTTCTTCCTCTGACTCCCGCAACTACAATATCTGCAGCGCCCCCACGAGTACCTGCCGCAGTTTTATCCCAACTGCAGGCCCGGGTATCTAATGGTGCCCCGACATCCACAACGTACCCAGGGCCTGCACAGAAAAGTCTTTACCCCCTCGAAAGCAACGCCGGAAAATCAAAAGCAGCTGTTTTGCCGGATTCTGAAATGGAGGTCGATCCCTGGACTCTGCTTGAAGATGGTGTGGGTGCCGCAACGGGTCCAATCGGGGGTGGAGAAGTTGGCAACTTGAAAGCATGTGCATGGTTGAAGGGAGCTGTGAGGATCAGGCGAACTGACCTAACGTACATTGGAGCTGTAGATGAAGAGCCTTGATGGAGCTTTCTTGGCCTAAGGCCTGTGCTTTACAATAATTGGAACCCCTAAAAGAATGTAGGACCTGTTCCGTTCCATTTGTATCATACCTTTTCATGTACACCAGCCTGAGAACATTCAGCCTTGGCACCTAAATCCGTGCTCCATCTGTGGGCACGCCACCCATTGGTTGAAGAATGGAGCATTACTCCTGTTACAAGGGTTCTTACACATCACTACTATACATATTGAGTCGGGGCAGTGCTCCCTCGGCTGCTCCGAGACGTTTTCACTCAGGTACACTAGTTCTTAAATTGGGAATTTCTGGAAAACATTCTAGCATGCTTTCTTCTTTCTTGAGCGGCCTAGAAGCTACTCTACATGGGAGTTGACACTTCTAGTCCATTAAGTCACTTCAGTTTTTATTCTTGTGATTCCTGTTAGTTTGCAATTGYTCATCAAGAACATGAAATCCAGCACGTTCAATACAAAATGCTCACTGTTTCCAGGGGATCTCAGTGGGTTGATAAAGCATRTGCTGTCTACTTCTTTGGTTTCTAGATGAAAGAACCATTTAGTGAGGTTTTATTAGGTACACTGACAGATGGCTGCGAATTTCGTGCAGACCTGTGGATGGTTCAATCGTGATAGGAGCGACTGCTACGGGACGAGAGGAGGCAGTACWACTCCCAGCCCAAAGCCATTAATTGGGTTCAGTCCCTCCAGGCATGTCTGTCCTTACTGTAGGCTGTGTGATATTTGTGTAACATGAGCGTCACTACTTGGTCTGATGCATGTGATGACTCACGTGGATCAATGAATTATTTTTGGACCTCACAACCCTTTTCCAAGATTTTGTCTATCAACCTGCCCGATTTTTCTTGCGAGTGATTTGGMATCAGCTTTAACCAGTGTTGTTCCTCTTGCTGCTACTTGTGCTCCTGGCGTGTGCTGGTTGTGATCAATGTTCGACTATCATCTCAGTTTTGGTTCACGTCATAACTCGAGGCTTGTTGATCAGATGCCGAGATTTAGACCTTCGTAGAAACCAAGATATCAAAGAGACAGCCTTAGAAACCCTCCCCTTGAGCCCCCTTCAGTCCGATTTCACACGACCGGCATTACTGCAATTAGGTTAAATTTAGAAAAACTCAGTGGTTTATCACTTTCGGCGTCATGCGGAGGTAGGATGAGCTGAAGGTAGAATAAGTCAAATTTGTACTCCATTGGCTTCACAATCTGTGGCAATAGTAGTGATGATGGAGAAYCAGCCTCTACACTTTCCATTTTACGTAGTGTGGGTTTCCCAATTTTTGTGGGTTCATGTACATTTTATTTAGGTAGCCTTTCTACGGTCTGTTTTTAGGTAATGTGTGTAATATTGAGGGGTTTTTTTGCATCTTGGAGAATGTGGATGTCTTAATTGAATGTCTCTCAATAACAAGGTGTCCCCAAGAATGTGGTCCTCCCTACGTAGATTTGAAATAGTAGTGCTTGGTAGGCTTTGGAAACAAAACTTTTTTCGGTGATTATCGTTTTTAGAAACTTTCTTGTCCCATGACGCGGTTACACCAAGGTCACTCCACCAGATCCCGTCAAAATTCTGAAATCAAGCGCCCTTGGGGGTAGTAAAGTACTTCGATGGGTAACCTCCTGGGAAGTCCTGGTGCTTGAGTCTTGAGTCACTCACGTTTGCGTGGTGRGCTACTCTTTGTGTACGCCAATATTTGGGATCAAAGTTACTTCTCTCCCTTTGTAGGCCACACCTAGTCCAACAACATTTATGAATTATTCTAACCAGTTTCAATATTTCTACCACTGGACTCGTGGTTTGGACCTCATTTTCTTTAATGTATTTCATCCATGGATTGGATATTGTCAATATGATCTGCTGGTGCATGTATTGTTATCCTAATTCTTGATTAACTTGCAAAGGTACAAGAAATGTGCAAACGCAAGTTCCAAATAGGTATGTAACATTYTTGGAACCCCCAAAATAAGGTTTTGATACAAATGGTGAAATGACACATAGGTGTAGAAGTCGCAGCTTTTGTGCCACATTGGTATATCCTAGTTGAGTTTCCATATCTTGTTTTCAAATCTCCTGGTTGGACACTTYGATACACTTATTAGAATATCACCATCTATGACTATTGCTCCAATTCTTCTTGAGAGGAACTAAGAAGCTCTTGTTTCAAATCCTATTTCTAGATCTTGTTTCCTAATTTCCTATCAAACTCTCAAAGTTCACATTTGAAACACCAACTTAGAGAATGACAAACCCTCTTTTTTGCACTTTTCGTCCAAATTTAAGCTTTTTGCGAGGACATTGAACAACAAGCTTGCAAACAGGATTCTATTATAAGCTTCCAACATGTATGAAAGGCTCATATATACAACATCCATCTAGCCCACCTAAAGATTCCTACCTCCTAAAGTTTGTTACCACAGTTGCTGGCACCACAATATACAAATGTAATACTGAAGGACAGTCATTGCAGACAGCTTTGATCATTCAGTTCCACCACCACCTACAATCACCCGCAAATACTGATGGTTGAACTCAAGCTTGACGGTGGCAACAAACAACAATTCGGCGCCTGCTCGAAGCAATACTTTGCATTCCCATCATAGGCATATTTCAGACACCGAAACCTCTTACAACACATCCGATCATAGATTTGTTTCCCGAACTCCGCCCCCGGGCTCACAATCAAGTCACACGACCACCCCCCTCGTGTCTTCATGGCCAAGAACAACGGCGTATAAATCTGTCCTTGAATGTAAACCCGTATGGCCACTCTTCCAGTCTGATTCAACCCTTGGAGAATCTCCTCCCTCATCGCAGTTCCCAGTTGAACCCCCTTCACCGACTGCGTGGAGGTAAGCGTCATCGTCTTGTTGTGAATCGGGTGGAACCTCGGGATGCGGCTGGAGCCGATGCGCTTGTCCACGTGAGAAGTGCGAATCTCGTATGAGAATTGCTCGATGCGACGGAGGGAGCTGAAGTGACGAGCTGTGATGAGGATGTCCATGTCGTAGGAAAGCTCACCGGAAGAGGTGACGTTGAAGCTGCGGAGGTGGACGTCGGTGAGGTCGAACTTCGGGGACCAGTTGGAGTAGTGGATGGCGCCCACGATGGAAAAGAACGTCCAGAAGAGGAGGAAGATGAAACTTAAGCAGCAAAAGCCGCCGAGGATGGTGTCGCATTTCGGCATTTCAGGATACCGATAGCTTCGTCTCCAATTCTCCGTCCTCTACAATTAGGATTCTAATCAAAACTAGGTTTCTCAAACGTCTTCACACCACTTTTGGACAGGGGAAACAGTTCACAGCAGCTCACTTCAACTCGAATTATTCGCTTATTTCTTCCCTGATATTTATATTATAGGTATCTACATTGTAGGTACCTATGTTATAAGCACCTTCCATGGTTATAGGATGTTTATATCATAAGTGTCTAATTACATTATGGGTGTCTATGTTTTAAGTACCTATGTTATATGCACCTTCTCAAATTAGTTTTTTTCATTTTTCATGAAGTGTAAAAGTGGCAATATAAAATGCTATAGTGGTCCTATAAATTTCAACATTCATTCACATAGCGCCCGCGGACACTGGATGTCTGGAAGTGACTCTAGATGTCCGAACGTCCAGACAACCCTGCTCTTCGCACTACTTCGGGACGTATATCATAAAGTTTTAGTCCCAACCTTGAAGAGGAGAAAAATACACATTTTAGCCTTGGTTAAAAATACGTCAATTTATAGGTTGGCTACGGAGTATTGGTCGGAAATGGGTGGTTCTACCTTAATAAGGGGTCAATTCGCCTTGGCCCTTATTTGGTAGGGCAGTCTCATTTTTTTTTCAAAATAGAATATCCAGAGTGGCGGGGTTTGTGCTGCTACCGGAGAGCGCGCTTCACTGGGCGCTCGCTTCGTTGGTCGCTAGCTTCATTAGTCGCTCGCTTCATTAATCGCTCGCTTCATCGATCACTCGCTTCATTAGTTGCTCGCTTCGTTGGTCGCTACATTCAATTTTGTGCTGTAAATAATTGTGAGTGGAGAAGTCGTAATTGTTGCATGAAATTCTTTATGATGGCATCAAACAATTTTTTGAAAAGGTTACTACACACCATGGGTAGGAGGCCACCTCTTGAGACTAATACTAGTGTGAAATTACACATCTCTTCCGTGAAGCTCATGCGGGAGTATGGCAAGGCCTCGTACAACTAGGTGATCAAAATCCAATCACTTCAATTATTTGTTACGGTTGTGGTGGTAGGCGGCTCCACTGTATATCTTGATTGCAGAGGTGATCGACGAGCTGAAAAAAAGAGGATTGAATGAACTGCGGATAGAAAGAAGGTAAGCAATATGAAGGCACACCTCTTCCGCATGGAGAAACGAGTAGAAGATCTCAAGCGTGCGGTGGATTTGCAGTCCCGTAGCTACCGAATTCTAAAAGATCCTCGTGGCTTCCATGAGATGAGGTAGAATTCTAACACTAATGGATTTTCACAACCTTGTTCAATTTTTTCAATTAGTTCATTATGTAAAGCAATCGAGTAATGTTGTCATTGTTACATGCAGAAACAAGACTGGAAAATAGCACAGTAGGAATGGAAATGCATGACTACGGTTTGAAATTAACCACTATGTTTGCAATGCGCTTAGGAAGTTGATGAGTCTCTACTACCCTTCACATTTTCTGTTTTTCTCAGTAGTGAGTTTACAATTCTGGAGTTTATTCTTAGGTGATATGGTCTTGCAGATATTTTCCCTTTTTCTCGGGAAATTGTTAGTTAGATATTTCTATCCCTTTTAAAAACTATTGTGAGCTATCCGAAACTATTCTCATTACTTTAGTAATCAGATGCAATACCTCATCAGCTAATTTGTTGCTGACAACTTTGCCAATATAATCCGTCATTGCAAGCAATAAAAGATTCCCCTAGAAATATTGTTTCCCTATTGGAGTGATATCCATTATGGTTAATCAACGAAGATTGTGTTTTTGAATCACAGATGAATGTTCTATTTACGTCATTCCGTAATCTATCTTCGGTTAGGTGCTGGAAGGATGATGTTACTGAAAGTTAAGAAGTCAAACTACAATTTATCAATGCATAAATTGTGAAGTAGGTGGGACTAAACATAACATTAATTACCAGTAGGTTTGTTTGTGGTTGATAGTTTGCAGTTACATTATGTAATTGTATAGCGTGTAAGTTCTTCAGTGAAGGTTGTTCGTTGCTTATAGTAGGTGTTAAGGGATGTCACTATTTGCTGTGCAATGTCATGAGAAGGRTACATGACAGGTGTTTAGGGAACTTCATTTTGATCTTCTGTAATAAGGTAATCCTTTAATTAAATTGACTGTCGTATACTTGTATTCAATTGCAGGAAGTATGCATAGTGTGTGAGTGAGAGGCAACAACAAAGAGAAGACTACCGTCATAGTCAGGAAAGAGGAGGTCGTCGTCATTGTTTTGCATACCCAACAGAACTAGATCAATTACTAGAATTCTCCGATTGGATATTGGCAGAACTAAGGAGGGAGCAAAAGGAAAGACTAGTCCTTGACAAGCATGTAGCCGCCACCACTAGAAGCCGTTGCCTGTAGCGGTTGCATACAAAGGACTCTATGTCTTTGGAAACCATTTTAGAGTTCTTAGCAGTGAGTAAGCATTGAAAACTTTGGACAGTGGAGTAGTGGCAACTTTCAAGCAAAACTGCAGAAATGGAATACAAGATACAAATCCTGTGAATGCTGATGTCGAATATGTGAGACACATTGAAGAGATGTTGGAAATAAACTACAGAGTACATTGCTTAACAATTTTCGTTTGTGATTTTGTGAAAGCAAAGTACTGAGGGGAAAATCCGACTATAAAGAAGGACAAGTGGGGTTTCACATTAGCCAATTACAGACGTACGTTTGGGAGCATTTGCAGAGATAGTTTTGCATTTYCCATCCACTGTGAGCAGGTTTTTTATTTGGATGCAGCAGAGTCTTCTGGTTGGCYAGTAGTTCTTAGGAAAGAAATGAGAGGRAAAAKAATTTTGCCAAATGTCAACAAAGATGTTGAGGTGGAGCTGTTTCAGATGGRAGACGACGAGGACTTTGATGGACTAAGGCCCGAGAGAGAAGTGGGTGAGGAAGAAGTTCAAGCAGCTAGAACAAGATTAAACATTGTTCTACAACCCGTCCGGAGACAGCGCCGGCAAGTCATTGGTGTTCAAGTTAGAGTCGAGACTGGTYGTGGGCATGGCCGAATCGTACGCAAGCGTGGAGGACGTTTACCATTTCAGAGGAAGGCTGTTGAAGTAGAGGTGGACAACTCACCTTTAGAGGAAGATGATAAAAAAAGAGCGGAAAGGTTGTACAAAAATAATTTAGGTGGACCTGGCGGAGTTCRTCCTAGGAGCATGGAAAGGGACAACAGTGAGCGTAGCATGAGAGTTCGACATAGACAGGATGAGGTAGCTACAGGTGATMATCATGGGGAAGGTTCCAAAGAACAGGAGAGCAATAATACAGTGACATCGTCAAATTCGTCCTCTACTTGCAGTTTAGAGAGCAATTCCAACAACAACGTAAGTTGTAATACATCTATAATGTTCATGATCAGTATCCTGCAGTGTGTATTGTAGTATGTGAGGGGAGTCGTTGCTAGAAAAAATTAGAAGTTTCACGTGCGTGGGCCTTTTGGCATTGGAAAAAAAAATATGTGGCCTTTGGTTTAAGCCCAATTGACATGCAATTCAAGTGCTAAAAATCCTTTGTGAGCATGTAGATGTCAGGTTGATTACAAACCCGAAGCACGGCACTGTGTCCCAATACACTAGATTGATCTGAAAACTGAATTGAAGCCTATTGTGCTTTTTGCTTTGGCCAAGCAGTCAAACGCCGTCATACTTTGGCAAGCGAGGTGCGCATAGCATCAATACGATTCACATGCACTTGAAAATTGCATGCTTTGATGCAAAAGTTAGAAATGGTCTTAGATCAGCAGTAGACGATAATTAATGCCTAAAACTAGTGCGTGAAATTACATGAGGAACAGGGACCCGGATTGCAAGTTAGTCGTAGTTTGTGTTTTTAAGTGGCGCCTTTTTTTGTGTTTTTTAATGGCAAGTGAGTTTAATTTGAAAATTGCAAACATGTTACTCATAATGTTTTTTTTGTGATGCGTGCCATATATTTGGTCCACATTAGGAGGTCTTCCAATCTTTGCAGATGAGGTTTACATGAATACTATCAGTATTGAACGTTGTTATGTGCAGGGACTGAATTCATCATTATTCAGATCAGTTTGTTGTTTTCTATAAGAATTTCAGGTGTAAGTTGCAGACTGCAGAGTGCTAGAAGACAAGAAGGTTAGAAGGTACTGTTGTATAAAATTATATTGAATCTGTTGATTTTTGTGCTTTGTGGAAACAAGGGTAGTTATGGCAGTAGTGGGTGACGGGGTTTTTTTGCTATAAATTTGAACATTTTGAGCTAAAAGCACAAGCTGAACCATGGGAGCAGACGAAGAAGTGCATGTTTCTTGTGAAATAAAATGAATGGAATCTCTAATTTCCATTTCGAACCAAACTAAAAACATATTGTTTTCAGACACACCGGGTTGGTTCCCCTGTCATGGACTTGTTTATTGCAATGCTCGCGATTTCCCTTCTTCCTCGACTTTAGGGTTCCCAGCACGTCTCGGCCATGCGGGTGTCCCTGCTCCGGCGTGCTTGGTGTTGAACCACACCCACGCACGGACGGGCAGGCGCTCCCTCTTTGTCTTTCAGTTTGGGCGCCATTTCGGCTTGCGGAGGAGTGTCCGACCTCCCCGTGGGGTTGCGGAGAGAGCCATGTCGGACCTGGATCGCCAAATCGAGCAGCTGAAGCGCTGTGTGCCGCTCAAGGAGTCCGAGGTGAAGGCGCTCTGTCTCAAGGCGATGGAGATTTTGGTGGAGGAGAGCAACGTGCAGCGAGTGGATGCTCCCGTTACTGTGAGTTTGAAGAAAAAATTTTACGTTTCTTTGTGAAGGTTTTAGTCGAGTTTGGCGATGAGGTTGAGCGGGGTTGAAAACAGGGCTTTGAGTTGTGACGGGGATCTTTTCTTTTTTTCTTTTTTTCTTTTTTGTGTGTGTGTGTGTGTCCTTGGTGATGCGCAATCACGTGTAGTAGTGGTTAAATTTTCATGAAGTAAGGTCTCGTTTAAATATATGAATTCTTGAGTCTCTGCTGGTCCCTGTCACTCCTTTGTTGTGTTTGCTAAATTGACTTTGTGATTTAACCTAATGAAGACCGAACTGGAGTTTTTCATTTYTGCAATTTTTCTTGCTGCTGGATTTATGTTGATTTTGAACACTTAGGCTTGCGAGTGTATTWGTACTTCCCGCTCTTACTGTTACTATTCTAAAAAATCTATCTGCAAAAGAATTGTACTGTGATTAAGCTCTGCATTTTCTTGTGTTCAGGATTATTATGCACTTGTGTAGTACAATAAAGTTACTGTCAGGCTAGGGCACAATTTGACTTCTCTTCGTGATCGTAAGGGTACTTTAGCCATTGTGTTTTTGGTGGAGAGCAGCATTGAGGTTTTGGTTTTGAGATTCGCCTGAATGATACTTCGAACTTTATTTTCAATTTTACGCCTCCATGATGTCAATTCCTCTTTTATAAATTATTGTTTTTGCAATGCTGCTTGGTTTTACGAACTGGACCTCATTTACGGTGTTTTACTATTGTTTTGTAAGTTGATTCAGGATTTGGTTGCCAGGGGACTGTGTTTTATGTAATCCGAAAGCAACCTCTGGGCTATTGTTAGGATTGATGAATGCAGCGTTTGTGTTTATTTGAAACTGATGTTGAGCATGGGAATATGCACAGATTTGCGGTGATATACATGGTCAATTCTTCGATTTGAAAGAGCTTTTCAAAGTGGGAGGAGACTGCCCTCACACAAACTATTTGTTTCTAGGGGACTTCGTTGACAATTGTACCTTCATGGTCAAATGTACAAAATTGGTAATAATGTGAAGGTCAAATAGAAAAATCTAATTACAACAAAGAGATACTTATTTTTCAAAATTTGGACATTGCCACTTCAACTTTTGAAACCTTTGTAAGGAAATTTTAAAACATTTTGAAGATTCTTACTCAAGGAAAGATGTGTGTATGGGTGTTTCCTACATAAATATGCAATTAAAGTAAAAAAGTTCATCATTAATGGTTTTCAATCAATTATCATATAAAACTATGTATTTTATATGAAGTAATTTACTAAAAATAGAATTTTGCTCTTTTGAAATTCAAATTTAGTATGCTTGATTAAAATTGCATTAAGATTGAATGTTTATAATGCAAGACAAAAAATACCATTTATATTCTATATTAAACATAATTCTTTTGAATGTCAGAATAAGAGGGACAATTGAGAGTTGTCAGGTACTATATAGCACATTTATAAACTTTTCATATGGGTAGAATCTAAACATCAAATCTTCATTCATAATATTGTTTCCAAATGAGGTAGGGGTTTCTTCTTCATCCTTGAAAAGGGGACCCCTATGGAGGAACAAAATCGTCCCATATGGTTCTTTAGTCAACTCCAATCCTTGAATTATTTTGAAAGTCTCTCCCAAGCATCTTGGGAGGCATGATCCCTTCTCAAGATGGGAAAGAACATTGCTTAGTTATACAATGCCTTATGATTTTGCAAGTCATAACACATTACATCAAAGAGGTTATTATAATTAGGGAGGGTCATTGCATTAATAAAATTTGTAGTCATTGCATAAATAAGATTACTATGACTTTTCATATTGTGCTATACAAACCAAAGAACATTGGACACATTGCTCACATAGATGGGGCAACTTCAATCACAAAAGAACCCCTTCCTTGCTCTTGCACACATACAAATTGTGGCTACATGACCGTCACTTCTTACAGCTCTACTTAGCACCATGGGCCAACACTGGCTATCAATTTACATGAAAGAGGTTTATTACTTCCAAGATGGAGGTTTATTAGAAGTTCAAATGTATAAACCTTGAACAAGAATTGTGAAACACCAAATAACTACACACATTATTGCATTGTTTAAAAATAGACAAAATTTATTTTTTCTACATCACCTTAATCATCGATTTTTTGTAGCTCCCTTAGTAGCTACTTGAAAAAATTCATAATCCACATAGTGGATGCCATCTCTCTTATAGAAATAGGTTCAATGTTAATTTGGAGGTAACTATAGTACAATTCAAGTTATAGTATAATTCAAGTTGCAAAATATAATATCATTGTCAGCTGATGAAAATTCAACAAACAAATGAAGAYAACAGACATTGRTAAGTCAATAAAATTGAAAAGAAATGAAATAGATGACCATAATATTCTTGACCTTTGAGGGGGCTTCAATCCCCTTTGCTTCCTTTCCATGTGGGGTGGTTCCCAATTGTGGCAGCCTGTGATTCTTAAACCATAAACAATGCCGTGACCATTTTCGAGTCGATGAATCACAGAGAATCATTTTACGTAGGACAAAAATGCAACTATTCATCCTTAGAATCTAGTAGAGAAAGGCATTGTCTTGCACAATAGTTTGACTTCTAATGAGCGCTTTTTGAATTTTTTCTAACCAACTATTCACATAGWGCCAACAGGGATGATTTCTATGATCACCAACCCGTCTTTTAACCCTTGGTGCCAATGGAAATCATCCATTTTGATACTGTGATAAAATCATTRTTATAAAAAATCCCAAAGCACTCATTACTTCATTAGAAGTCAAACTATTGTGCAATTTGATCTCCCCTTTCTAGTTTCCACCCCTAATTCTGAGGATGAATAGTTGCACTCACTAGTAGAAAACAGGCTATAAATGACTGTCCTAAATGACTGAAAATTATCTACAATGACTACAAATGAGTCATTGTGAACACTTTTTAGTCATTGAGGATAGCCATTTAGGACATGTTTTTCTATAAAGTACTTCTGACGTATAGAGGAGATTTACTTGTCATTCATCAAATGCCAAACATCTGCCTCAACGTTTAAGGGTTTCCAATTGACCTGGTACACCTCCAATTGACAAGGTATCTTAAGAGATTCGGAGATATCCATCTCATTCCAGGATCAAGGGGGGGGGGGGGGACTGCAAGACTGCAGTTTGCAGAGAAGCCAATTTAGGGTTAAATAAGAATGGATGGGACATATATGGTGAATTTCGTTAAAATGGCGATATTCGTTTATTTTGGCGCTTTTAACAATTCAGACCACGCAGTTTGAAATCTAAAGCTGTCATAGATTTCTGGAATCTATATTTATCTTAGATTTCTGAAATCTATACCTGTCCTAGATGTTTCAGACCGTGCGGTCTAAAATCTAAATACGTCATAGATTTTGGACATATCCAAACGTCGTAGATGACTCAAAATCTATCTTTATCCTACATTTCACTTAAGCAGTTCAAACTACAAGGTTGAAAATGGCACATGGAACACTGCCACTTTAATGAAATTCGCCATATATTATAATTTTGTTCAAGTATGGATCAACTCATTAAATTTTCAGTTCCTTCATGGACTCCACCAACATCCCTGCTCTGATCCATCGTTGAATAATGTAAGAGAGATTCCCAATTCGCTCATCGAAATCAAAAGTTGATCACCTATTTCCGACCACTTATGCAATTCAGCCTATCTGCGGCATGCGGAAAGTCAGTCAGGAAAAAAATACGGATTTCCATTACATTCCGTTCGGATATGGCGAGCGGCAATGCCCTGCGGTCGTCCTCGGCACCAACAGAGTGCAGTACACGTTGGCGGTGTGCTTGCAGTGCTTCGACTGGGAGGTTCCTGTTGGTATGGAGAGGCGGGAGAATGTGGCCACTGCGCAGGAACCGCGCAAGGTGGACGATCTGATTTTGGATGGGAAACTACGAGTGGACCGTCGTCTCCTCGATGCTGATGCATAGTCGCAAGCACTTAATTGTACGAACTTATAGAATTTAGGTTTATATGCGTGAGTCACGTTATTAGCTTGTTGTACGTCTCCGCTTCATTGCTTTGATGAATGGATTCGATTTCTATAGCGCATCAGAGTTTGAATCTTCCAGGATCCGCCATTGTGTACAGTTAGAATCGCAGAGAATCCATATCCGTAGCCTTGACTCTATTGTGATAAGGATTGAATTGTATGAGACTTATAGGAACAAGTTTCGGTATACAGCTTGAGCTGGGAACAGTACTGTAGCTGGTTGTCTCCAGTTCATTGCAAGAACATACATGCATTGGTTTCTATATTAGATTGCCGATGCTATTTCTAGGTTCTTAATCCGGTTGCGTTGTGCTAGCTGAGATTAATGTCTTTCTTGATGTTGCACAGACCTGATTTCTAAGAATGTAATACTTTTAAGAATTTATCCATTTGAAATTGATATTCAGAGAGATTTCGTGGTTGCATGAAATTCCATTGAAAAGTAACGCTTTTCTTCGCGGATCGAGAGCGACTGGTCGCAGTAAGAGTTGCCTCAATCGCCTACGTGGAGGTCTTACATGGCAAAGACAGTCTTCCAGAATTATGCCGCCAAGTGCCGTCGACGACGGCCTGCTTGTTATCGCCGCGTATCCACATGCAAGCTTCTTTCTTTGACACTGTTACATGTCCGTGACATGTGGCAGTGACGGTATTTCCATGGCCTCTTCAGTAAATTCAAGCTTTCCCAATCGGAGGATATACACGGCAGCTATTTCGGAATTCAGAAGTTCAAGTTTTATTTTTTGTCGAGCACGGAAGGTGAGTTTTTCGTCTTTGAATTTTAGTCTCTGGTTAGGAGTATCGAAAACAGAGTTTGTTTCATTCCTTGGCTTGATYGCACTTCTCTGTGTGCTGAWTCAAGTTCCTTGCAAAGTTGCAGAAATCATCTTAAACTTAAACCTGCGAATACAATTTTAAACGGCAGATTTAAAGACTCCGTGCTCTGATGTTGTAATCTGTGCGAGATTTCGTGTTTTCGATAGGAGTGTTGACTAGCTTATTCAAGTCCGTGTCTCGCTTCTCTGCGGCAGTCGTTTGCTTGATGTTATGAACAATTAATTGAGATAGATGCCATTCTCTCATGGTAATCTGGATTTACGGTTTCGAAGCTAGTGATATTGATTTCACAATTCGAGCATAAAAATAACGCATTAGCTAATGAAAATGTGAACTTCCAGTCGCTCAAATTGGTTTCATCAAAGTGACGGTGCTAACGGTGTTCGTATTGCACACAAAACTAATCCGACTAAATTAGAAATTAAAGACTGTACTTGTTCACACAAACATAATCATAATGATTGCTTAAACGCTTGACGTTTGCGAACAATCACAATCTATTCTACACCACTAGTCTTCTTCGTTAATTGTGTTCACATGCAGTCGTAGAAATGTGAGACCAACCTACTTCACTCAGAATACTTTCATCTAGGTGACTGACGATGTCCACGTACGTTGCAGAAATTAAACCGTACCAGTCCTGCGAAAGTCGCGAAACGATTCAATCGTAAACAAAGAAGAGCGCTTCGTACCAACTTAGTTTCTCGCGCAATGGCCTCAACAATATTAACACCACCGCACATTCTCCACACCGCACCTGCGGCTGTCGCAACAAGAAATTTAACAACAACATCAACCTCCACGCGCACAGTATCATTCGGACGCATCAAGCTCTCGCCTCACCAATTCCGAGGCCACGTATCCCTAGCGCGGCAACGGGCTTCCACGGACAGCGACAACGTCCGCGAGCTCGCGTCCGAGAAAGCCGTGGAGTCTGGGGAAGAAGTCTTGGCCGACTCCTCGAAGCTCTCCAGCGGACAGAGCGCTGGAGTCTTGGACGCACAAGCGGAGGACGCCTCCGACGCGGCCTCGTACAGCAGCAACGTGCGGGAGAAAGTGGTGGACGTGGCGTCAGATATGGCGGTGGACAGCACTGAGGATGTTGTCAAGCTCGCGAGGAATGACGCCGGGGACTTGGCGAAGGAGGACGGGCGGAGTGTGGAGGATGAAGCGAAGAGGTTGGAAGGAAAAGCGGAGGAAGTGAGTGAGAGGGAGGCGCGGAAGGAGGCTTAGTRCCGTCGACGCCACAGCTCGGAAAGTAGGAAGGTTTTGCAATTCTCGGGACACTTGTTGGCAATGGATGTCTCCACTCTATTGTAGTAAATACAGTGTCGTCACGATTTCGTCCGTCATTACGAATTCTAGGGCACAGCCTGTTGCAAGGTATTTCGTTGCAAATTTTGCATATGCCAAAGTTGTACTGTACGTTAAAGGTAACTAATATCGTTCGTAATGAAGCATTTGAGCATAGGTTCTATCATTGAACTGTCATATTCTTCTTTGGGTTTTGTTGAAATAGATTCCAAATTTCTATAAACATGCTTTTGGGGGACACCCTATGTATTGTCGGTAAAGTGCTGAMACTAGTGAGATATATATCCAAAGTCAATCCTCAGCTCTCATGAGTAGGAGTTGTACAATTTAGGCAAGAATTTGCAGGGTTTGGTTTAGGAATGGATTGCATTTACTGTAAACTCCCTTGAATGTTTCTTTTGAAAGGCCCCTTGTGTAGTTGAAGCTTGGTTGATGAATTTGATCACGCAGAATACTCTTTCTTTTGGAATAGGGTAGGAGGAGCTATTAGTGAGCAAATTTCATAGGCACTACAATGTTGCGTCATTGAGATTGAATCTTGCTCACACAAATGAATTGCGGCTAACTTTGTGTGAAGTCCCCAAATGGCATTTGAATAGTAAAGATATTCGTTAGTGCAAAAACGATACCAGGAGAGAATGAGATTCAATAACTCTGCACCAAAGTTTCCAAGGGGACTGAAAAGCCCACATGGAACTCATTGAGTATATAGGATATCTCTATTGTATGCAATAGACGAGTGGCAAACTAAAATGCATTCCCGGTATTGCAGTAAATCGTACAAATCGTTCACATTGTCAGTTGCATTGTCCTGCAACAAACACTCCCGAGTTCACATGAAACACTTTCTCGGACTGATCCACAAAGGCCTGCGGCTCCGCCTTCCGAGACATGCAGCCCCTTCAGAGGAAGGAGACTTCCAACCCAAGCGCCGGACTCCAACCACACGTAACTGCGCCAAGATCGAACACGAGCACAGCAACAAGAAAATAGGTGAACAATTCAATATACATGCTAGATAGGAGTGGAACTAGAATAACTTCTTTGCAGTTGAACATGCAAATCGTTCACATAATCCGTTGCATTATCCTGCAACAAAGTTTCGGAATTCAACAAAGTTTCCGAATTCAAACGAAACACTATCTCATGCCCCCTCGTCAGCTTTCTGGAACTGGTCCACAAAGTCTTGCAACTCCACCTTCCTCGACATGACAGCCTCTTCCGACGGTGGAGGCTTCAACCCCTAGCACTGGATGCCCACCAAGCAGGTCACTGCACCGAGGGCGAACAAGAGAGCCGAAAACGAGCAACACGAGTACAAAAAATGATCAAACACGAGA
The DNA here is from genome assembly GCA_006891605.1 of Pleurozium schreberi. Lineage (NCBI taxonomy): Eukaryota > Viridiplantae > Streptophyta > Bryopsida > Hypnales > Hylocomiaceae > Pleurozium > Pleurozium schreberi. The sequence goes on along the minus strand of VACF01000899.1, from coordinate 264 downwards.
ACCAAAGGAACTCAGTACCAATACAATGCTAGATAGAAGTGGCAAACTAGAATAATTTATTGCAGTAAAACATACAAATCGTCCACATTATCCGTTGCATTATCCGTTGCATTATCAAGCAACGAAGACTCCGAGTTCACATGAAACACTTTCTCATGCGCCTCCGCAGCTTTCTGGAACTGATCCACAAAGTCCTGCAGCTCCGCCTTCCTAGACATGACAGCCTCTTCCGTAGGCGCAGGCTTCAAACCCAATCTCCGGATA
>VACF01000898.1:0-30350 GCA_006891605.1 Pleurozium schreberi | reverse complement strand
TCATGCTGCTCCAACGTGCCCGCCAGTGGGCTTGTAAGGCGCCGGAGGGGAGTCTTTTCGAGCTGCTGCGTGGATGCAGATCAATCTCCTCCGCCCCATTTGCCTATGCTCCCAAGAGGGGAGGAGAGGGTGGCGAGAAGGAAGGCGACGTCGACGGAAAACCTGCTAGAGCCAAGCGGGAAATCATCAGTGATGAAGAGGTAGAACAGCAACTTGTATCATTGGTTTGATTTTTTCAAGATTCTATCGACATGTTCTAGGATTCTTTGTATCCCTTGTATTTGATTCTGATGCAATGATATAAACATTGATTTTTTATAATCTTTGAACTTGAATACGTAATTTTGAATTTCAATAGATTGCGTAAAAACTTAAACATTGAGTTCTCCCCAAGTCTCTTACATTTTCATGACCTGTATTGATGGTCAGTATCTTTCAATGTGCTGCCGAATAGTTCTCTGTGCGGGTTAGTTTTTGGTCTAGGAGTAGTTTCTACTTGCAATGTCGATTTGAAGGGGAGTTCCTGCGAATAGGGACCTGACCTATGTCAACATGGTTAGAATTCATTTTGAAGTCTTTTGGTTTCTGTCATGAGAATAATGGAACCCAGCACAATTCGTTTGGTAATTTTTGTAATTGTATGCAATTGATTATGAATTTCCGAAGTCACTTTGGTATGTTTTCTTAAACCGTGCACTAGACGACTTGTTTGACCTTCCTAACTCCTTTAATCTTTGCGTAACAAAGGTTAAAATCAAGAATAATTTCCGTGAATGGAATCTCTGCATCTGTTATGTCTTATTGGTTCAAGGTACTACTTGAATGAATCATAGATGTATGGTTGGAGGAACCAGATGGAATTCGGGCATCTACCTTATTATCTCACCTTGGACAGACTTTTCTACTGTAAATGGATTGCAATGTCGATTTTAGGGTTCTGTCTGGCAATGAAGCTCACAGTGGGGTTAGACTTCTCCTTGATCAATTTTTTAGCTGGGACCATCTGATGCCGTCTGTGATTTTTAAACATTCTTCTCGACACGTTTGCTATGCAGATTGCCCAAACGCCGTTTATATACAATTTTTCGGGGGTAGACCCCGACCACAAAGCGTGTCGGTTGTCCGAGCCCGTGAAGGAGAGAATCTGGAGGTCTTACACCGACAATCCGGAGCCTGTGACAATCGACAGGCTAGCGAAAGAGTATAGGATACGCAAGCAGCGGGTGCATGCTATCATATGGCTGAAGGACATTGAGAAGCAGGAGGAAACTGCGCAAGGGAGTCCGCTAGAGACGGACATCGAAGAGTATTTTGAGAGATTAGATGGGTAAGTTTGCTCACCTTATTAGTTTGGGATATAAAAAACTCTTTTGACGCATACACACTGTAAGGTGGAGGACSCATTTTGGCGTCACTTAAGCATCTTAACATATGCATGAGTTTGATTTTTGGAAGATATAGGGAGATATTTTGGTACAAGAGCCAAGTTTTGGGGAGATGAAATTCTTTCACTATGCATGAATTTCTTACGTAATTGACGATAAACAATCCCATTTCTGGGYAAAGATCAGTGACCATAAATGTTCAGCCGTGTCATGCTTGCCAACTGAGTTTATGAATAGATGAATTGTTGTTTGTAGCAAGGGTCAGTATAGGAGACGGGAYCAGGTCTCGAACGGTTTTAGTATGTCTACAGTGACCTTTTGCATTTAATGTGCCCTTGAGACTCAGATACAAGTCGTGCTGTTAATAGACGAGCATGTCTGAGAAGCACTGCCGGGCTTCCTTTTCTTTTCTATGTGAGYCAAAAGTGCGGATTTAATCACCTTCGTAACAACTGATACTGGTGTGTGGAACAGAACATATGAGGCTTCTGATGGGGAGCGCCACGTCAAAATTAGGCGCACTAGTCCTATGGTGGAAAATTCGGCTGCAGAAGATGGTGAGGGKCCAGATTGGGACGAGTTATCGGCGAAAGAAGACGCAATGATGTTGCATGAGTTTGAGCGTCGAATGTCTTTCAACAAAAAGCAGGTCAGGTTTCAACTTACTCGAGAAAGAATGTTAACCCCTAATTGCCCAAAAGAAAAATAGAAAGTCCTCTTTGGAATCTAATAGCTGATTATGATAACCTCGAAAACATATTTGTATGGCAAAAAATGTAGGACATGACTCCTGTCTTCTATTGATACGCGGCTACCCTTCTTGAAGGTTTCTAAATGATTCTATAGATACGGGGTTAATATGTATAAAGACACTAGGGATTAATATGTATTTGTGCATTAACAATATGTGTAGAGTTCCTGTTTTTGTAGTGAATTCTTGTCATTGTTTTAGCTGTTTTTCTGCACATAACCTATTGTGAAAACCACTAGAACTCTGATAAGAACTGGCATTCTACTTTATTATTGTTTCTCTAGTCGTTTACATGTTCACTTTGCAAGTTCGAGATTTGATGGTGGCAACAATTTCTGACACTGGCAAATCACAAATTTGTTTCTTTTGGTATCTAACATGTGTACGAATCTTCGTGTGCCTTAGATTGCCGGCATGATAAAGACGGACATTATTAGCAGACGAAGGCCTCCCGGTGGATGGAGTTACCTTGTTGAAGAGCTGGGCGAAAAGGGTAAAAGAGGAAAGAGGGGCGGTAAGCGCTTTGTTGCAGAACCTGATGGCACTCGGAGAGGGTGGCTATGGGGCATTGGTTGGTAATGGGTGGTTCTACCTTAGTCTGCTCTTACAACGACCATTTAAGAGCTTATTGTGTTTCAAGGGAAGTTAAACTCCTTGAAAATAATTTTCAGTAAATTTCCAACAAAAGAAAAATGGAAACTTAACCATTTTTTGGACCTTTACGAAATTAGTCATGAACTTTTGAAGTCGAAATACAGTGGTCAGTCAAACTGACCACCTTTCAAAATGGACATTGAAGAAAATAATGAAAATGTACCTCTAAGTTAGTAGTTGCTTTTAGAGCTCGGGCGCTTTCAGAGCAAATTGTCTTAACCCTTAAAGGACATCGCATGCCCGAGGGGGGTATTTTGAAAGTCAAACTTGATTTTTTCATATAGTTTTTTCATATAGTTGTTTTTAAGCTTAACTAAGAAAATGCAACTCCAATAGTCTACTATTTATTCCAATTTGATTTTTTTCTAAATGTTTAAAATTACAAATTTTGTGACACATTGAACTGAGATAGTATCTTGAAGGCTCAAAATACAATACTTTTTAACTTTTTCATTTGAATTTCTTTTTGTGTAAGCCCGGACATGAAATGTCCTTTAAGGGTTAATCTATTAACCCCTAAATGTTAAAGCGGATGTTTTTCAAACACTTAGGGTCAAAGTTTTATGTGAGAACTTTTAGAGCGGATTTCAATCAGACATTGTATTGGAGCCTGAAACAATACATTAGTATTGTGAATCATCCCCAATCCGCGGCTCTAATCTCTCCTATCTTTGCTCAATTGCACTCTGTGGCGGTAACTCATTGGCATCGTACTTAGGATGCAGAGGAGCCTTGCCTCAAATCATGTAGGTTTCGGTTGTCCTCGAAGTGGGGCTTTTATGAATTTTAAAGAATTCTTTTACCGTAGGATTGTTAGCCATTAGGAGAAGTATGAGCCCTCCAAAAGGCTATTAGAACGAATCAACCGCAAGGCCCTGTGTGACATTACAGTTTTTTTTTTTTTTTTTGTAATTTTTGAAAGATTTTTTTTAAAAATTAAATTAAATTAAATTAAATTAAATTAAATTAAATTTTTTAATTTATTGAGAATTTGACGTGGCACTAGTAGTGCCACGCAGGATTTAAAAAAAAAATCCATAATAGCATAGCGGCCTTTTAAAACTTTTAGCGGCCTTTTGGAGACCTCATACAGTCATACTTCTCCTAATGCTTTACTTTCTACTTCAGACTTGAAGCTTGTCCGCGTGTAATTCATGGTCTGCCCTATGCGACTCTTGAAACTTTGGGTGGACTTAAAAAGCCCTATGTTGATCAAACCCTATAATCTCAAAATCTGCACGGTTGATTGTCTTGAAAATTGCAAATTCCCAGTCGCATCGTTGAGTTGGTTGCAATTTGGAACAGTGGAAAGATTTGTAACCAAGTACCCTTCAAATTATTTTGCCCTAGAAAGACAGTGTAAGAAAGCTTCTAGTTTTTGTAGTTTACTTTGTGACACTTATTGGTTAGTCCCTAAAGAATCTAGGCCTTTTTTTGCCCCAAAACACTCAAAACTGCCATTTCTATTGCAAAGAGTAAATTTTTTTTGAAAATTATTATCTTTGGACATTTGGGTGATTGCACGAAACACCTGTACTATTTGTTGCGTTTCGTCACACCTTAGATTTTTAGGCCATAACTTCTATGTTTTAGCTCCAAATGAGTCAAAATTTCTAGAGAAGCTACTCATAACCATTATATACCTTTTTTTATTTTTGAGAATTTTTCAAAAATAATTTACTATTTTTTAAACAGCCCCGATATTTCTCAAAATGGGTGATTTTGGGGTTTTTAGCTCCGTTTGTTCTCAAAAAAACGAATTTTGAGCTGAAATTTGGAGAGAATGGTCTCTTAGTAGACTTATAGGTACTGTCCAAAGGAATTTGAAAAATACTTATTTCTATGTGGTGTGGAAGGCCACAAAAATAGCTTCTTTCTGCATTTTTCTTAGAGTTATGGAACATTATTTTGGTGAGTTTTTTGGTCAAATCTCATCACCAAAATCTTTTCTCAAATGCAAAATTTTTAGATTTTAAAAAAAAAAAAAAATCCTTTTTTACAAATTAAAATGTCAAAGTGGTATTTTCTTCAGTAGAACTTTGGACATAGAATTCCGGTGAAAAAAATACCACTTTTGACATTTTAATTTGTAAAAAATAGGATTTATTTATTTTTTAAAATCTAAAAATTCTGCATTTGAGAAAACATTTTGGTGATGGGATTTGACCAAAAAACTCACCAAAATAATGTTCCATAACTCTAAGAAAAATGCATTTGGCAACTTCATCCATATTTTTGATAGAAATGGATTTTTTTTGCATAAATAGATCTCTTTCAATTGGCAAAAAAATAAAAATTTATTTTATAATGGTGCAATAATTGCATACCAGATTCAAAATGTATGCTCTTTGGGTATTTCGGGGGTATTTTTGAAATTTTTCTTTTAGTGGAAACACTCGAGTCCGTCAACATAAGCACTTTAGCATGCTTAGAGTCACCTTCTTATAGAAAAAAACTATTTTTGTAGTATTAGCAATTGAAAATCTTGAATTTTTAAAAACAAAATAGAATTTACAAATATATGTCATGTAATGTTTTTGAGTTTTCCAAGGTGTAATTATTGACCCTCGGAATTTTGTGTAAAAAAAAGAACTTCAACAAAATATTGACTTCGAGTAAGTGCTTTTGGATTTTTTTTAAAACCACTAAAATCTACGGTATCAAATGGATGATTTCCATGGTCACCAAGGTCCGTCCTCGGGAAGGATTAATCCACAAATCACCTCATAGTGTATTATGGCGATTTTTTGCTCCTTTATTCTTGATGTGAATTTTAGCCATAGAATACTCTATGATAACAATATGAACTTATTGCCTATCACCATGGTTTGTTAATTGCCAAATTCACAGTGACATGGTGTTTTTGGTTTATATTATGATGTTATATACTATAACATACATATATGGTAAAAATTTCAAATTTTTTTTAGTACAATTTATATTTAATATGATTTTTCTTCATTTATCACATAAAATCTTCACAATAATTTCAAATTTYCCTCTCCAAACTTGAAAATTTAATGACTTGTAGTAGACAAATTACCTCCTTTGTAAAATRAATAATTTTTTTCATTCATATCTAGTTGCTAAATGGAAACAACAAATTAATCCATTCTATACTTTTAAGTTAGGCTATTTATTTTGTTTACTTGTGTGCTTGTTTGTTATGGTTGTTAAAGTGAGATCTCCAAGACCATGCACCACCCAATTGCGATCTAGGTCTCATCAAAAAGCTCTCTAGAACAAGAAATACATGGGCTTTGTTCCATGAGTTTTGAACCTCTGGTATGAAAGTTATTGAATTTCAAAATTTGTATGGCTCTTACATTGACTATGACAACACTATTGTAGAAGGCACTGAGGCTTGAAATCAATGGTCATGGAACCAACCTTTAAGGGTTAATCCTTTAGTGGATTATCCTTTTGGGGGTTACCAAAAAGGTAACATGAAAGAATCTATACTTAAAGAATCCATACCTTTGTTTAGTTTTGTTAGTTTGTTTATTAAATTGAGATCTCTCAAATTATGCATCCTCCGGTCAAGTTATTGGTTCTGGCGGAAAGCTCTTGGCAAGAAAGGCTTTGTTTCGTGGCATTCAACCTCGTTTGTGAAAGTTTTTATGAATCCAAAAATTATAAAACTGTTTTTACTTTGATTTTGGCTGTGGCAACAGGGCACACTATTGTCATGAAGCTTGCACTTTTCCTGTTTCAGGAGAATATGACCCCGAATTTGGTTTCAAAACCTCCTTAGAAACTCCACCCTTGGTCATTCCAAATCGTCTGCTCTCGTTGTCTTGGGAACCACAGATTCTCAGAGACTCTGACTAACACAAGAAATTGGGCAGATTTGCCTGRYCAAGTGGCACAGTCCAATGTCTATGTCAAGAAAGCTGTCTATTATTTTGGCAAAGACAGTACGAGGAAWATCACCCACTCAGGATTCAATATTGATTCGATGAGCTCGGAGCAYGTGCAAAGTTCTGCACAAATTCAACTCTGATTGAGTTATACSGAAAGCAAATCAACAGATAAGTGCTGAACTACTATCTAAGAGCTTGGCTTTGAAACGATACTAATAACGAATACAATACACATATAATGTAGAAACAAAATGAATGCTTGAATCCTGTTTATTTGTGTCACCGCATCACAAGTATATGATGCGGAGTACAAAATTGCAGATATACCGTAATTTGTATTTAAGTACTGCGTTTTCCTATAATTGCAGAAAGGCCTATGGTTTCCCTTAGTCCAATATTCGATGTSGTTACTTACTTACATGCTTTGAGAGATGTTGAATTTGGTTTGGTTTTGGTTGCTTGAAGGTGAGGAAAGCAAGAAGTATTTTGAGTATTACTATCAAAACACGCAGTCCTGCGTTGCCTTGATTTTCTGTGAGGGTCCTAAGCTTTTGATTCCGTAGRTGAGGATTTCAGCAACCTTTGGGACATGTGTGGACTGTGGAGGGATCCAAAGTATATTTCGGGACTGCTTGTGAAGAAGTTCACTTGTTTCTGTACATCTTTGTGGCAGATTTGCAATCCGATCCATTCATTGCTTTGCTTGATCTTCACTGTACCTGTAAGCTTACTGTACTGTACTGTTCGGAAGTCTGGTCATGCTCCTGGTTCAAGTTGGATGCTTTTTCTCAATAAATGGGAGGGTTTTCTAGAATTCAATTGTTTTTTTGTTCATGTTAGGCATTTGGTGCTGAAGTTCATGCTTTGAAACTAGATCATTCATTTAATAATTAGTATTTACTTCTACCTATATGAGGAGCAAACTCTTATGTACTAAAAGAGAACTGTACTATTGATTCAAGAAAGGTGAAGGTGTTAATTATTTTGAAGAAAATATTTTCTTTGCAGTTGTAAAGCAGAGCCTTGGGAATCATTTGCCATCATTCCGAGTTTCTTTGGGGTTGAGGATCATGSAATTGTTGCGTGTGGCATAAGGAGCATGATCCTCGCAACATTCTACTTTGTTTGGATAAGCCCTTAACCCCTCATCGCCAGAGGTCCAACCATGCTTAAAAGCATCCTCCCTTTGCAAGTGCTAAAAGTCCAAACTTCAGTTATGAAAATCTCAACCATATAATATTGTAGTGTGCATGTTGTAGATGGTGTGGAACAAATTTGGGATCATTTGACCATATAGATTGAAAGATTATAATGTTTTAGTGTTGAGAAAAGGTGCTGAAATTTTCACAAAAACACTTTTGGAGGTGAAATTCGATTTCTAAACTGACTCAAATGAAAAAACTCTAACCCTAAATGCCCAAGCCTTTTCAAGTCTATATTGACTACGAATAAAGAGCATTGACTTGTAGTTATCCCCAATTAGGCAAATTGTTTTTTTTTTCAAAATCTAACCGTATAGATGTTTAAAAAACTTGCTTGTTAGAATGTCCACCAATTTAGAATGCAAAATTGCATAGGAGTTGTAAGATTATAACAAGAGAAATGTACATTTTCTATTTTTAGTATGCTGCCTTTTTCCACAATGATTCAGAAATTTGCACATAAAAGTTTTTTAGATAGGAGGTGAGATGAACAACTACAAAGAGTGTTAGCATTCAAGGCTAAGCAACATCAATAGTTTTAGAAATATTAAACATCTCACTCACTAAACATCATTATGATTGATTTTTATTACAATTATTATGATTTTTTTTGTTTTCACTTCATGTAGAAAAATATGAGTTCTCATTATTGCTCAAGAATGTTGTGTTGGATATGCAACTTTTAATAAGTTTGAGTTTAAGCTATGTGTAAAGATGCACAATGATAAAGTATTATAGTCCCAAAACATTATTGAAAATCCAAAAATATAGATTTAGAAAAAATATTGTCCTATGATCCCAAAACTTTGTCAAAACCCAAGAATATAATTATAGGTTCACAGAGTGGTATTGTTGAATCTTGAACCTTTGAACTTTGAAAAGTTTGATGCTCCATATAAAAGCATGACACAAGTAGCATGAATTGATGAATACTATGCTTTCTTCTATTAGTGAGGGTGCAAAATTAGTGTCATAAGAAACTTTATTTATTAAAAATTTGCTAAATGTAGTAAACCCTCAACTTGCATTGATTCACCAAAGATTTCAAGACATCAAACACTTACTCAACGAGCAAAATCAATAAACGGAGCTTTTTAGTGGGACGAAATCTGTGCTTCATCTTGAGTTTTTTTAGTGACATAGAAGGGGTAGTTTTTAGGTGCCTATCAAAGTTCACTCGTGTAGATTGAACATTGTTGTGTTAAAAATTCCTAGATTATAGTTCCAAATTTGGATTACTAAACCCAAATGATGTCTTGTCACTCATGACCCTTCAAGAAAATCTCCAAAAAATAAAATTGAATGAAAAATCGCAGTTCTTCATCCATCCGATAATGCATCATTTGTAAGCCACTTTCTGACTCTTCTCAGGGCCACTTCACACTACGGCACAAGATCGAGAGTCCATCGATTTCAGCCAATCAAATTTTAGAAACCTAGGACTTTGGCCTCTCAACCCTTCACACTACGCAGCAGAGTCCAAAGTCAATTGCCTTCAAAACTGCCTACATGATAGCCAAATGCCTACATGGCGACGGACTCTCGATCAGATTTTGGGTCGCCATTTTTGGCCAACCCAAACTTTGATCGAGAGTCCGTTGAATTTTGAAGAAAAAAAAATTAGAAATATTAGAAACTGTCAAAATCTCTATCGATAGATTGGACTAGAATGACTGTTTTGGTAGTAGAGATAGATAGGATACTTTGTTACTTTGTTACTTTGTTACTTTGAGGTTTGAACCCTAGTCTCCACTACAAAAGCCATGAGTCTTAGCATTCAATGTACCTACCAGCCTTTTTCTTGGGCGAAATGGAGCCAGAAAGCACCATTTCATAGTGAAAATCTTTTTTTTGCCAGAAAAAAGTAATCTTTTTTTGCTAGAAAAGTTTCAATCCAATTTAAAGTATGGATGAAATTGTCAAATTTGGATGAAAAAGTGTATGAATTTGATTGAAAAGTGTTTTATGGTACAAAAGATGGATGTACGAAGAAATAAAATGCTTCACCAAATTTTAAGTGATCGCCATCTTGGCACTTTTTCAAAAAAAATAAAAAGGGGCTGGTACTTACTTCCCTTCAATGTCTAATCCCACCTTTTTATTCCATTTATATTCCTTCATATTCCTTGTTCAATGGTGAGGGCATGTGCTGTAATTTTTTTCCAAGGTCATTTTTGACTCCTTTTTCATGTTTTTTTAACCTACCACTTGAGAAAATTGCCACATGGGTAACAATTTACAAAAAAATTTAGAAATTGGATGGATTTTAATATGGAGAGAAAGGATATAAATAAATTAAAATGGAGTAGGTTTAGACTTTGGGTTTGGACTTTGGCATTTGGAGGCTTCACACTATGGCCGACTGAAGGCTCTAATTCCTAGTTTTTATGGCCTATATATTGCTCATTTCCTTGGACTCTCATCAAAGTTTGGTCACTCAATCCCACGGCCTCTCAACTTGGATGGCCATAGTGTGAAGCGGCCCTCAGGGTTGAAAAGCGCCCGAAATGAAAACGGGAACATTACGGCAAGTGGGGATATTGGTAGAGTTTCCATTACTTAAAATCATATCTCTAGGACTATACTTAAAACACACCTTTCTCTTGTAGTGTTCATGATCACAATTCATGTGTTTACCATGGAGGCATRGAGACATGAAAGGCAATAAAATCCAGAAGTAATTTTTTTGCACAAATGTAATGACGTCAAGCACGTGATACTTACGGTTGTTTTGAGCACGTGAAGTAGCTACGGAAATTGACCCGTAAAAGATCATCGCTAACACAGGATTATATTGCTATCAAATAGTGTGGAAAGGACATTGCAAATTAATATGGAATTGGGGGATGTAAATAAATGGTAAGAGAATGAAGGAGATGCAACTATAGAAGTTGGAGTCGGCATTGTGGACTGGTATAAAAATGATATCATTTACATCCCGGGAATCCATACTGTCTGTTTCAGAGGGTCGAAGGGATCCCTTTCCTCATGTTCTGTATTAAAACCAGATGAACTTGTACCTCCCAGAGAAATAAACAATTACCCTCAAATAGTGAAATTAATTCAAGGGAATGTTTAATTAATCCCAATAGAATCCACGTCTTCAATTGAAAGTCTTGGATATTCAGACAAGCCTTTCACTTAAATGTTGCATTCTTTGCAGATTACTAGTAGTGCAGTACTTTCCAATCTGTTGCTTTTCAAATGTTAACCCTTCAACGACAGACCGGGGATCGGTGGCCGTGCAAATCATGCGATTTTCATACCGTGTGACATCATCTCCTTTGAAAAGCCAAATATATTCATTGGAAGTCAAAGTACTAGAAAATATCTTCCCTTTCCACTCCTAATACCGAGGATGAAAAGTTGCAATTCTATCCTACATGGTTTGATTCTCTGTCATCCAGAGGACACAAAACGTCCACCTCGGCATTCAAGGGTTAAGCCATTGAGTTTCAGAAGACTGTTAGAAGTGAAACTCATACATTCATAAAGAAAATAATTATCTGATCAAATTAAAGATTTTTAAAGCAGTCTCAAAACTCCTATTAATTGCAGAAGTCACTCCAGCTGAGATGTTGAGAGAATTTGTGSAGGTCCGCCTCATGGTGGCAAGTCCAAGGTTTCTCACATAATTTGCRCTCAYGACAAGTGAGCGGTTCCATTACATACATACATGTGTTCTCATTTTGAAAAGAAATTGTGTTCAAATGCGTAATCTGTTATGGTGAGCAACAAAAAGATTAATTTCCCAAAAGAATGATGGAGTTGATTATGTGTTCGAGTCCATCAATTACTTCAACGTACATGATTTTAAATGTTAGGGGCCTATTCCTATTCTTGTGGTTAGGGTATATTAGACCCTCTCTATTCTTTGGTTGAGCATTAATTTTAAAAGTGTGCAATGTTTTTAGCTATTTTATATAATGGGTGATGTAGGCAATTATAATTTCCTGAACCGTCACTCCATTTACAATTCCTCAAATTAAATGGATATTTTGCTAAAGGTCATTGTTAGTGTTTTTGCCTAATTCTTCATCAAATATTTGAGAGGACAAATGCCTTCCTCAAAAACCTTCAACTTCTACAATTGAATCACAAATCATGCAAACAAAGTTGATGAGCTATAATCCTCACCCATGCAAACATGATAATGCCTCAAGAAAGAGATGGCATGACTTGATTTGAGGTGAGAGCATTATGTTCAATACAATTCAAGAATGGCTATAGGAGTATGCTCTAAAAGCGACCCTCTTCTTTAAACCGTCCTATAGAAGGCTCTAAAATAGACAAATGATGGTCAAAGAATCAACTATTGATTATGTAAGAGTGTAAGTAAATTTAGTTTATACTTCTTTAACGAATGGTTCATACTTCTCCAAAGGTTGGTTTAAGATCCAAGGTGTGTTCATTTCTAACTAAGTGGATAGGAATTCATTAGTAAAATTCAAAATGAGATTTTCTAGCCCAACTTCCTTCTTACACAGACTAAAAAAATTTGAAATTATGATTGAATATAAAATCTATTTAAGTTTCATTGAGGGCTTCATTTTGAAACCTTTTCTATTACTTTTTGCATGCAGCACAACTTTATTTTTTGGTAAAGCCATATCTATTTTCAGACCATGCATGCATGGGTTTAGTAAGGGCTACACATCACAAATAGAGTCTTATGGCCAAATTCCTTGAATATTCATAACTAATTCAAAAATGCTCCAAAAAATATGAAACAACTTATTGTAGATTTGGCATCAATTTGTCTTCAAGCAAATAATATAGAAAAATGTTTTTGAGCATCTTGAAACTCATGGAAAAGGCCAACCACACTTTAAAAGGTCACTTTATGAGCACATTACCTTAGTAGTTTCATTCTAAACTTTGTAGTGTAACCTAATTCACTCCATCCTAACTTGCCCTATATTCAATGATTCTGCCATAAATATTGGAATGATTGAAATATGTAATGAAGAAGCTATATGTTTACTTAGTTTATGAAAATTTGATGAATGGTACTCTATATATATATAAATATTGATTCAATTGATTAATCCACCCAATTATGTGTATTAATACCTTTTTCTTGGATACCTTGAGTGATGCATTTGCAACACAAAGCATAACTTCCAAAATAATAAGCCATTAGTAGTGGTGAGTCATCAATTACACTAAGACACACCAAACTTGTAAGTAATTAAGAAAATCAACTAAAGCTTTATCTAGAGACATAGAATGAAAGAACACTTGAATTTGCAAAAAATCCCCCCATAATTTCAAACAACAAGAAAACAAAAAGATACTCTCTCTATTAAAGGTCAACTAAAGATAGAAAAGATCTAATTCCAATTATCAAATTCAACATTACTCTTGAGTATGAGTAGTTCCTCAACTATGACATCAAAAGAAGGTCTTTGAGAAGGTTGAGCATGCCAACATGCCTCCACCAACACTCGTAGCTCAAGATATATAAAATCTGGCAAAAAGGGTCTTTCACCTTTGATAACATCATCCCACTTGCTCTTGGTATATCCATCAAATGGTATTTGACATGTCAATATTTCGTAGCATGTCATTCCAAAATTGTAGACATCCACCTTTTCAGTCCATATTTCACCTTTCCGATCTTCTTCTTCTTCCTTCTGAAGCTCTTGCAAAACTTCAGGAGCCCTCCAAAATCCTGTTCCTTGAACAAACATCGCACACTCATAATCCGCTACCTCGCAAAGCATTGAATCAATCCTTGGAGCACTGATGAGGACATTGGCAGCTTTCAAGTCTCTGTGCAAGACACCTTCTGCATGCAAACCTTGCATCCCCCAAGCTATCTGGAATATAATCTGAACGGAATCGTGAAATGAGAAGGGTGGTTGTTCTATTCTATTTCGAAACAACAAGTCAAACTCCCAAGGATGGGTGTTSTCTTCTACTTTGAGATCAATGAGTGTGCGCAAATCCCCCCAATACTTCATCATCACAAATGCGAACCTCCCATCCTTTAACAATGTTGCACCATGAATGAAACATTGATCTCCATATTTGTTTAATTGAACATCTTCAAATACAAACCCCCCCATGCTCCTCTCTTCCATTGAGCTAGAATCACTGCAATCCTCTCCATCATTCCAATCCTCTCCATCATACCTCATGGAGCAGGGCCAAAGGCGTTTCAAATCGGCCAACGAAAATCCCAAGCCTAATTTGAAGACCTTCAAGACCAAATCATGATCAAACCACCTCGAATTGGCTTCAAAGATCTGGGCTTGGCCTCCCTCTGCAAGCAAGCGCCCCACCTCCAAGTCTTTAACCCAATCATCACTAAAGAATTTGGGGTTACTTGCCTTCAACTCCTCCCAAACAGAAAGTTCACTGGGGTGTGGGACTGGAACGGAGACTTGGTGGATGTCGCGACCAGGAACTTCACTCCACGTCGACTTGGATGCCGCAATTCGACTCAAAACATCCGAATCGCTGTTCTGCTGTTGGGGTGCACATGCAAGTCCCAACACCCTGGGCCTCGACAACCCATCTCCTCTCGCTCCCCAGACTCCCGAGCATGCTGTCAAGATCTGAATCCACATCCATGTGAGAAACGAAGGAGACTCTGCAGCAATTGCTGAAGGAACAGAGCCGGGGAAAGGGGATCCATCCGTTCCACTGCACGAGGCTTCTCCCACGAGCTCAACTGCGTCGTCACCGCAACTCGTGCTTGGCTTCACTTCTGCCATCACTTCACAAAGAATTCGGTCTCTCACAGTCTTCTCCACATGCACGTTCACACCAAGAAAAAACCCGCACCGCGGCCTCTCTCTCAAATTTGCAACAGCTACCACACAACTTCCACCCCACCTACAGTGGCTCAAAACGCGCAACCAGATTGAAGTAGGACTCGATCACAAGGCCTTGATCGATCGCCTAAACCGCGACGGAACCTTCAACTTGGACCAAAAGACGGATATGCAGTCAAAGCGGTGGTGCGACCAGATTGCAACGCCGTGTCAGATAGCGAAGCACGCTATAACTCTGATACATCCAAGCAAGCACCGGGACACAGATACGATCTTAAATCAAAGCCCGTCACGACGTCTGCTTTCGACCCTCGCCTTCACAGAGCTCACAACACACCACCAAATAATAAGCTTCAACTTGTGCTCAGGTAGATGGCAATGAAAACCACAACTCAGCTCCCTCCTGGGCTGGAGCCGGCTTACAGTCGGTAGCAAGGAGCAGCAAACCCTAGTGAMGACGTGAGAGAGAAACCGACCAAGGAAAGTCTTGCCACTGTACCAGCACTATTCACTGTACTGTACTGTAGTGGTGCAACAGTGTGCTCAATAGGTCGGTTGGGGAAATTTCTCATAATGGCTTGACGATAAAGCCCCGTCCCCAAGTCGACAAGCAAATTCGGGATCTGGCTCACTGCCCGGAGTGGAGGCTGCTGGAGGAAGGCGGCGGATGGAGAGAGGAGCTTTTGCCGGGATTCTAAGTTTGGTTCAGTGCGAGACTTGTGGCCAACGTACGTCTATTGCTTAGTTAACGTTCCTTGTATCCTTTACGTTTTCAATTCTTAACAGGAAAAAAGATTTCACAATCCAAAAGCTCCTTTGTAACACCCACTGCGTGAAGCACTTGGTCAAGGTTACCATTTTGTTCCATTCTCCAATTTCTAGCTCATTACTAATTCCACTGGAACTTTCTTCAACAGTTTTGCAAACATTGTGTGTGACTCTTGAAGTTGCTGTGTAGGAACAATGACTGGATTCGCTTATCACCAGTAGGTTTCCATGATTTCACTTCAGGCTTACAGGTTGCGATATCTATCCTTATGCTGAATCCGCTTCATCTTTCAGGAGAGCAAGCAATCGTAAGTATCCCGGGAAGCATCTGCTCACCCAGAGCGAAAGCATCATGAATGATTGTGCCTTTCTGTACAAACATTTCATCATTGTGCGCATATCAATGTCAGTTGTTGCCTTCACATTCAATTGCAACCTTCGCTGTGAAGAATACAGCACTTCCCTCCTTGTTGTTATTAAGATAAGGTTTGATGTCTTCTTTGAAATCCAACTACCTTCGTTTTCGAAGGGCTTTGTGTTCCACCGTCAATTAAGATCTGGTGGAGTCTGCTGACTCGATGCAACACGATTTATTGGTCTAATCTAGATCGGTCAGTAGTTCAGTACTCTTGTATCTAATTCCGTGTCCTGGAAGCTCTGCAAAATTCTGCAAGTTTTTGGTTTTCTGCTTGGAGTGGGATCTTCTTCGCGGAGTCAGTGGCTGTTATCGACAGCTGGGTTAATTGTTGGTGGTATATAGAAAGCCATCTGAGTGTTCTCGTTTGGCAGATATTTCGCATCCATCTCCAAGAGGACTTCGGAGATTTGCTTTATGGGAGCACGTGATATTCCCGAAGCCCTGCACGCTCTCCTTCCGGAGAAGCATTCCCGCAGCTCCCCTCCAGCACCCCCGAAGGCCCGAACCTGCCGTCGCTCTCCACTCCGGGAGTCGTGGCCTCGTGGGCAGTGAAGCGGATCCCGAATTTGGTTTCCGCCTTCAGGACAAGGGGCAGAGGGTGCTGCTCTTGAATTGGGTGAACCCCTAATAAGTGTCCCCATCATATTTGGGCTTAAAACATTAGATGTTTTTCCAGCCCCGCATGAGACTATTTCGGGGCTGTTCACTGATATTGTTCCCTGCACAGTGAAACAACAACTGCTGGTCTGAAATTTTGAATTTCAACAAAAAAAAAAAAAATTGGGTACAATAGCATAATGGGGGAATGCACCTTTTGGGGTTTGATAAAAATCAACGAGGGAGTCTTTCACTTGAATASGTGTGTGATCTAGAGCTTTGAGGAGATTTTTGGATGCCAAAGCCTAATCTATTGAGACCAAATTTGTATCAGTATTTATGAATTTCTTATGCAGCTTCAAAGTGGGATGATGTAGACTACTATGAGTGACGATTATCAATTCTAACTTCACTTACTTTGAAGTTAAGGCATGTACTTATGACATAGATTCTCATTCTAAAATCAAAGACGGCCCTACATTTGGGTGGTATTAGGTCAGTGATTGGTATTGGGTTCACCTACCTTAGTGCAGTGTACTGTAGTGGTGGTACACTGGCAAGACCTTCCTTGGTCGGTCTCTCTCTCTCACGCCTTCACCAGCGTTTGCTGCTCCGTGCTACCGACTGTAAGCCGGCTCCAGTCCAGGAGGGAGATGAGAGTTGTGGTTTTCATTGCCATCTACCTAAGCACAAGTCGAAGCTTCCTACTTGGTGGTGTGTTGTGAGCTCTGTGAAGGCGAGGGTCCAATCGAAAGCAGACGTGACGGGCTTGCTTGGATCTAAGACCGTATCTGTGTCCCGGTGCTTGCTTGGATGTATCAGAGCAAGCTTAGCGTGCTTCGTTATCTGACACTGCGTTGCAATCTGGTTGCACAGCCGCTTTGACTRGATATCCGTCCTCTTGTCCAAATTGAAGCTCGCCTCGCGGATTATAAACCGCGATCGAGGCCTTGTGATCAAGTCCTACTCCTGTGTCTTGCCCGTTTTGAGCCACTGTAGGTGGAGTGGAAGTTGTGCCGTAGCTGTTGCAAATTTGAGAGAGAGGCCGTGTTGTGGGGGTTTTCTTGGTGTGGAAGTGCATGTGGAGACGACTGTGAGAGACCGGATTCTTTGTGAAGTGATGGCAGAAGTGAAGCCAAGCACGAGTCGCGGTGAGGACGCAGTTGAGATCGTGGGAGAAGCCTCGTGCAGTGGAACGGATGGATCCCCTTCCCGCAGGTCCGTTTCTTCAGCAATTGTTACAGAGTCTCCTTCGTTTCTCACATGGATGTGGATTCAGATCTTGACAGCATGCTCGGGAGTTTGGGGAGCGAGAGAAGGTGGGTTGTCGGGGCCCAGAATGCTGGGGCTTGCAGAGCAACAGAACATCGATTCGGATGTTTTGAGTCGAATTGCGGCATCCAAGTCGACGTGGAGTGAAGTTCCTGGTCGCGACATCGACCAAGTCTCTGTTCCAGTCCCACACCCCAGTGAACTTTTTGTTTGGGAGGAGTTGAAGGCAAGTAACCCGGATTTCTTTGGTAATTTTGGGGTTGGAGACTTGAAGATTGGGCGCTTGCTTGCAGAGGGAGGCCAAGCCCAGATCTTTGAAGCCAAATCGAGGCGGTCTGCTGATGATGATTATGTCTTGAAGGTCTTCAAATTGGACGCTGGATTTTCGTTGGCTGATTTCAAACGCCATTGGCCTCGCTCCATTAGGAAGGCTAAAGAGGATTGCAGTGAATCTAGGCGGGAGAGGAGCTCGGGATTTATATTTGACGATTTAATCTCAAACATTATGGGAATTAGATGTATGATTCGTGGTGCAACATTGTTAAAGGATGGGAGGTTCGTATTCCTGATGGATAGGTACTGGGGGGATTTGCGCACGCTCATTGATTCGAAAGTGGAAGACCATACCCATCCTTGGGAGTTTGACTTGTTGTTTAGAACAAAACAACCACCCTTTTCATTTAAAGTTTCCATTCAAATTATGATAACCCTAGCTTTTGGGATGCAAGGGTTGCATGCGGAAGGTGTGCTGCACAGAGACTTGAAAGCTGTCAATGTCCTCGTTAGATCTACAAGAAGTGATTCAATATATTGTACGGTAGCAGATTACGAGTGTGCAATGTTTGTTCAAGGGACGGGATTTTGGAGGGCTCCTCAAGTTTTGCAAGAGCTTCTAAAGAAAGAGAAAGATCGGAACGATGAAATATGGACTGAGAAAGTGGACGTCTACAGTTTTGGAATGACATGCTATGAAATATTGACAGGTCGAATACCATTTGATGGATATACCAAGGGCAAGTGGGATGATGTTATCAGAGGTGAAAGACCCTTTTTGCCTGACTATGTATGTCTTGAGCTACGGGAATTGGTGGAGGCATGTTGGCATACTGAACCTTCTMAGAGACCTCCTTTTGACGTCATACTACTAAAACTAGTTTCTCTCTTATAAGGGCCTAGAGGTTACACTTGAAGAGCTAGATTTCCTCAAGGGGTGAGTAGAACTTGGAATTAGATCATATTTATCATTTCGTTGCCTTTGATAGAACGTATATCCAAAAAAAAATACTTTGTAAAATTATATAAATTACACTTTGATGTTTTTAATCATAAAAATATTATGATAAATTTTGGATAAATATTGTTACATGAAAAAAAATCAATTTTTGAAGGTGTATTTTAATATTAAAATACTAATGAATTTTGCCAGAATAGGAACATATAATGTCTTTTAAGGGTTACGCTTTAGGTCCTATGGAACCAGAAACTGATTTCTACAATATAAAAAAACAAAAATATCTCATAATCTCAAAAGACAAAATTGCAAGTGAAGAAGGATATGGATGTTGCTAATTCATTTGATAGAAAATGGATTGAGGAAATAGCGTCTAGAAAATACAATTGCATGTAATCATTATTTGCGTTTATACAAGAGTATGTCTATTGGTCTATGTATAATACATAGAAATAGTTGGAAATAATTACAAAAGTTGTGATCTTTCACTATGTCTTGAATCACATTGGCAAGGTTTTGGGGAAAGCAGATACAAAGATGATTGAAGTAGTAGGCACTATTTAGAAAGAAAGCTTAAGGTTGACGCAATGAAATACAATACATAATCTTATGTATAGCAATGCTCTTAGTACTTTCATGTATTGTTGTCAACAATGGGTTTTTTTTAAAGGATTTATCTCATTTTCTATTAAAGACATTTGCTTCAACTACCCCTATGTAAGTGTTGATTAGTCAGAAAAGAAGCACAACTAAACGTGTGTTAATTTTGAGTAGAAAATTTTGTATACACCCATGTTCAATGCTTCTTGTATGAATCCTTGAGGGACTAGGTGTTCAAATTAATTTTGAACAACTGATRAATGCAGACGCATCCCAAATCCCTCCAAATGCATTTTTTCATTCATAGTTTWTTTGAAGATTTCGCATTTGTTCTTGAACTTTTGTACAATAAAAATAATAAATTTGAAGAATTTGCTTRGCAAATATTCTATRATTCAAAYGATATTGATAGGCCTAACCTCAAAAATTAACCATTTGAGTTCAAAAATATGATCCTTCAAAAACAACTTGAAATAAAAAAGTGAAATAAAAATCTTTGAAAATCACTATGATTAGAGCTTAATATTTTTAACATAAACGAAAAAGGCCATATTCGTTAAATTGAGACTTTTTTGCAGATTTTGAGACAAAATGCTAGTTATTGGAAAATTCATTTTAAAAAATAGGAATTGAAACTAAAATAAATAATGCTCATATAGTGATCTGATAATAAAATTCTAAAAGTTGGTATTGTTACCTATTTATTAAAAACTACTAGTAAAGAGATAAAGCAGTTTATCTTCGAGTTAAAGATAAAAATGAGACTGCGAAAAGTCTCAATGTAACGAATATGGCCTTGAAAAAAAATTCTTGACAAAACCACAAATATTCAATCTACAATTGATTGTAGAAGGAGGTATCAATTTTTGGCTTGAGATTTTATTCAAAAATATTGATTTGTAAACTAGCTGATCTAACCATATTGATATGATTCATGGATCACATTTTACTACTATTGTTTGAGAATCATCATTAAGTTATTATTCTAAGTTGCATTCATAATACATCTTCACAATTTTAGAAATTTGAACGGTTGCCCTTACTCCCTTAGTTCTTGAAGAGCTAAGCATGTCTTTTCACGCATTGAATGTGTATTTTTTTAATGTTGACTGTTTTATATGAATCATAAAAGCAACTTCTTTTGAATCCAAAAGTCTTCAAAGTGAATCTCTTATAAAGTTGTTATTTGTCCATTTTCCATTAGTCAAATTTAACAACAATATATACATTGTCATGAAACTTATTTCAAAATTCTTGCAATATCATTGGTGGATCATCCTAGTTATTTGCACCTCCATTGCCTGTCRCTCATTTTCAAAGTCAATACATTAACTTTCTTCACTTTGAMGCCTTTTTCTTTCCTAATTCCACATGTGTTAAAAAAAAATTGTCTATAATTTTGATTTGGCCCAAACAACTCTGGGACCTAAATGGGTAATATTGTCTAAAATATTTTTATGTGGTAGATATATGTTGGAGAATTATGAAAACATGAGTTGACCTTCAATCATGTTTGTCCTAGACAAGCTACTTGAAGAAATTTGTGAAGTGCCTACTAAAAGGTTGGTGTGAGATGCAATTTGGCCCTCGGCTAGCTATGCACCAAAAAATGCCAACCAAGTGGTGTCCCATGGCTTGTCTCATATCCTATGATTACTATCATGTGTCCCACATGGATATTGTATATATGATCGATAAAAATTTAGTATATACAGATAAATAAATGTGGATCCTATGTATAAAAATAAAAATGATATACAATGTATTATGTATGGATATTTGGGTTTATCATACACAAATAAAAATATGGATATATGTACATGTGTATGCAAAAAGATATCATWTCATATTGTTTGAATCTCTAAACTTCTAAACCTCTGACTGTATCTATTTGATTCCACCAAATATAATATAAAGTTTGTAGTTTGCGGGCAGTTATGGAATCCCTACACCAAAAAAAAAAATTTGAAGTCCTTTATTTTATTGAATTTTGAAAATTTTGAAAAAAAGTAATGCTATTGGATGTAGATTGTTTATTACAACAATTCAGCCATTTGGATTGGAGTTTCTTAGTTTTACAACTAATTTATTGACAATTTTTTATTTTGAATCATTCTCTACTACTTTCTACTTATTATTTTTTTCCTATATGTTGTACAACTCCAAATGATCTGAAAATTTTCATGTATGTAGCCAACTTACCCTGAAGAGTCAATCCAAAGAAGCACAACCATTTTGGACATTTTTTCATAATGATCTGACCTTGTGAAGTGCAACTCCACGGTTTTTTTGCAGGGCCCAAAAAAGGATTTTTGCCACTTCAAATGCTAATATCTTGCAATCTACATGGTGGGAATTTCTGAAATTTTATCCACATATTCTCAAACTAGATTACTACAAGATCCTACTGTTGCATATATAAAAAAAAATGATATTTTTCAAAAATTTGGTACTTGTACTAGAAATGGCAGTTTTGAAGCATTTTTGGTGAGAACATAGTCAAGGAACTTTAGGGGTTAACCTTTGTACTGAAATGGGAGCAAAATTTTTTGTTAGTATCTGATGGGAGACAATAAATCCGCATTCATGCGTTCATTACAGAAATTGAGATAGAGGGAAAAGGTCTTGCTATTCAGGAATTAATCCCTAAAGTCCCAAGGCCATTTTTTTGTCAAAATACACTAAAAACTGTCATTTTTGTTGCATTCATCCAAAAAAACAAAAAAATAATTTTTCCCAAAATCTAACTATAGGATCCGAAATGGAATCATGAAATGAGAAGGGTGGTTGTTTCTTTCTATTAATAGACAACAAAGAGGAAGGATGGTTGTTGTCTTCTACTATGAGATCAATGAGTGTGCGCAAATCCCCCCAATACCTATCCATCACGAATGCGAACCTCCCACCCTTTAACAATGTGGCACCCACAATTGCACATCGATATCCATGAAGGGTTGACTCAAAATTGTCAAATACAAACCCAGAGCTCCTCTCTTGCATTGACCTAGATTCATTGCAATCCTCTTTAGCCTTCCTGATGGAGCGGGGCCAATGGCGTTTGAAATCAGCCAACGAAAATCCCACGTCCAGTTTGAAGACCTTCAAGACCAAATCATGATCAAGCTCCCTGAATTTGGCTTCAAAGATCTGGGCTTGGCCTCCCTCGGCAAGCAAGCGCCCAATCTTCAAGTCTCCAACCCCAAAATTACCAAAGAAATCCGGGTTACTTGCCTTCAACTCCTCCCACACAGAAAGTTCACTGGGGTGTGGGACTGGAACAGAGACTTGGTCGATGTCGCGACCAGGAACTTCACTCCACGTCGACTTGGATGCCGCAATTCGACTCAAAACATCCGAATCGCTGTTCTGCTGTTCTGCTGCACATGCAAGCCCCGACATTCTGGGCCCCGACAACCCACCTCCCCTCGCTCCCCAAACTCCCGAGCACGCTGTCAAGATCTGAATCCACATCCACGTGAGAAACGAAGGAGACTCTGTAACAATTGCTGAAGAAACGGACTCGGGGTAAGTAGATTCAGCCGTTCCACTGCACGAGGCTTCTGCCACGAGCTCCGCCGCTTTCTCACCCCGACTCATACTTGGCTTCACTTCTGCCATCACTTCACAAAGAATTCGGTCTCTCACAGTCGTCTCCACATGCACTTCCACACCAAGAAAAAACCCGCACCACGGCTTCTCTCTCAAATTTGCAACACCAACGACACAACTTCCACCCCCACCCACAGTGGCTCAAAACGGGCAAGACACAGGAGTAGGACTTGATCACAAGGCCTCGATCGCGGTTTATAAACCGTGAGGCAAGCTTCAATTTGGACAAGAAGACGGATATCCAGTCAAAGCTGCTGTGCAACCAGATTGCAACGCAGTGTCAGATAGCGAAGCACGCTAAGCTAGCTCTGAGACATCCAAGCAAGCACCGGGACACAAGTACGCTCTTAGATCCAAGCAAGGCCGTCACGACGTCTGCTTTCGACCCTCGCCTTCACAGAGCTCACAACACACCACCAAGTAATAAGCTTCGACTTGTGCTCAGGTAGATGGCAATGAAAACCACAACTCTCATCTCCCTCCTGGGCTGGAGCCGGCTTTCAGTCCTAGTGAAGTCGTGAGAGAGAGGCCGACCAAGGAAGGGCTTGCCAGTGTACCAGTACTATACACCGTACTGTACTGATGCAACAGTGTGCTCAGTACACTAATGATGGTAAATAGTGTTACCTACACATAACATTCTTCACTGGCCTTTGGTCCTCCCCCCAGCTGGAGGTATAATGCCCTCCTAGATACCTGGGGGGAGAAACAAGGTTATAATCCATTGGCTGGCAGGTTGGGAGAGAGTGGGTTGACTGACAGGTTATCTGAGTAGTTGAGGGGGGGGGCAGATTTTGAGGAGCAAAAGGGACCCCCCAATGAAGGTTAAAAATGTTATGCACTAATTGATTTAAAACAGCAATAAGTTTTTACTCTTTATGAATATTTTTACCAACTATAGGTACAAAGTTTGTCCAACTATAGTACTATTAGGATCCATGCACTCTGTAAAAATATTTATGAAGAGTAAAAACTTACAGCATTTCTAAAATAGTTAGTATGGGTAACACTATTTACCATCATTACAGTAGTGTAGTGCCGGCGGTTGGGGGAATTCCTCATAATGGCTTGATGGTGGTCCCCGTCCCTAATTCCACGAGCAAATGCGGGATCTTCCTCACTGTCCGGAGTGGGGACTGGCCGGGAGGAGGAGGACGGGGGATGGAGAGAGGCTGAAAGTTGTGAAGGAGCTTTTGGATTCGAAGTTTTGTTCAGTACTAGATCGAGTGGAACTTTCTTCAACATTTTTGGAAACATTGTACGTGATTCTTGAAGTTGTCGCACTGGAGCAATGACCGTACTCGCCAGGTTTCCATGTTTTCACTGCAGGCTTGCAGGTTGCGATGTACATACATCCTTATGCTGAATCCACTTCATCAGCAAGCGATTACAGTAAGTATCCCAGAAAGGATCTGCTCACCCAGAGCGAAAAGCATCGTGAATGAATGTGCCTTTCTGTACCAACGTTTTACTATCTCAATGTCAGCTATTGCCTTCCACTTTTATTAACGAAAAACTCTTGTTAGCCATTTGCAACCTTCTTTCTGAAACATAAAATGCTTCCCTCCTTTGTTTTTCAGATGGAGTATAATGTCTTATTCAAAAAATCCAGCTACCTTCATTTTCGAAGGGCTTTGTCACAAACTAAGATCTGGTAGAGTCTGCTGACTCGATGCAACTCAATGCAATTGACGTAGGAGGAGGGCATTTCGTGATGTAAAGGGTCAACGAGGAGGCGCTTTACATCGCGAAATGCCCAACGACAAGGGACATTGCCCAACATAAATCACGAGTTGGAAATTGGATGAAACACTTGGGATGAAATAGAAAAATTGGATAAAGAATCCATAATGCTCGATTATGTAGGTTTGCCCGCATAATTAGGCATTATGCAGCAGAACCCTCCTAGGAAATGAACGAGCAATTTCCTGGGAGTGGTTTACGTGTCCTCGAAGCTCTGCGAGTTTCTAKACGTTTTTGGTTTTGTGCTTGAAATGTGATCTTCTTCGCTAAGTTGTTGTAAGTGTTCAGCTCGGTTGTTGATGGTAAGCCATCTGTTCTCGTTCGGCAGATATTCTCAAAGTGGAAGATGGTGAGGTAGAACTTCGGAGATTTACTAAGATATGTGCACCTAAGAGCTTGAACTCTTGGATAGCTCGAGATAGGTGTTGCAAATAGGATAGTGTCACTTTTAGGTACACATACTTTTAACAAGAGCAAGCAACAAGTGACTTTCCCCAAGTCCTCCACGCTCCCCTTTTGGAAGGGCGGAGGGCATTGATTTCCAATTAGATTAGCCCCAAGGATGAGGGGTAGTGCAAGTTCCGAAAATGGTGAAGATGTAGTACAATATGAAACTTAGAAAAATAAATTAATCATGACTCTCAAATCATAATTGTAAAATATGATACATACATCATATCCAAACGAGTAGATCGACTAGTTTACAAACCAATATTTTTCAAATTCCTTCTAGAATCAATTGTAGATTGAATATTTGAAAATTCCTTCTAGAATCGATTGTAGATTGAATATTTGAAAATTTCTTCTAAAATCAATTGTAGATTGAATATTTGTGATTTGAAATATCTCAATAATCTTTTTCCTTTAGATCAAAATTCTAAGTTTCAATCATAGTGATTTTTGAAGATTTTTATTTTACTTTTTAATTGAAGCTGTTTTTGAAGGGTCATTTTTGGGACCAGACCTACCAATATCCTTTGAATTATAGTTTATTTGCAAAATAAAGTCTTCAAATTCTATACTATAGAAATTTTTATGAACAAGCTTAAGAATCTTCAACAAAATCAATGGATGAAAAAATGCATTTTTGTGTACTTGGGATGTATTCACGTTTGTTTTCTCTTTGAAATTGAACTCTTGATGTTAAGGTCCGGTTAAGCTTGATAAGGGAGAAAAATTTACAACCATTCCTTTGAAACATATGTGCATAGATAGAGTAAAGAGTTCAAGTGGAGGTTGTTTTACATTGTTGAAAAATGAAAATGACTCATTTTTTTAAAAAAAAGAAGAACATTTTCGTAAAAGATTTTTGTAATTTGTTAAAATTTTGAAACTTAAGAATTGGTTTCTTTTTAAAAGTGTCCTAAGGATGCATGGTTATAGCATCTTCAAAGAGATCCAAAACCATTCACTAAAGGCTCTATTATTTTACAACCACATAGCTCTATTTGTAAAATTACCAAGAAAATTACACACATTCCACAAAAATGGATTATGATCATATTGGTAACACCAGAGAAAGATCAAACAAACGGGCTCGGTAGCCAGTTACATTTCCACATTCAATGAAAGTGCGGCACAAGTTGATTGGAACGAATCTAGTTTGGTGGCACGGTTTCGAGGGGGGCTCAAGGATGAGGTCCTCGATTCTATAGCCATGGCTGAAACCCAACCACGTGGGCTCCAAGAATGGATGGCAATGGCCTCGAGGATTGATGAAAGGTTATGGTTGCGGCGCCAAAATCGACGGCCTTCCACTCCATTTATTAATTCCAGAGAACCAGTTGGGCGATTCCATACTAACCCGGGAACGTCGGGTCCCACCCCTATGGAATTGGACGCGGTTTATGGATCCACCGCGTTGGCGAAAACAGCTAGTGAGCGGATGGAGTATCAAAAGCAAGGAAGATGTTGGGGGTGTGGGTTGCTGGGACATGTTAGAGCAAGATGTCCGACCAACCCTTCTAAACCTTTATCTCTAGCGGCTGTGGAAGAGGAGGGGTCGGGAAAAGACAATGCCCGGGACTGAAGGAGTTGATTCGGTACCCGGGCGGGCTTCAAACTGCATCAATTACGATCCCGCAATGGGAAATGGTCGAGAATTATGAGAGGTCCTTGGAGTCGCAGGAGGAGGCGATAATACCAACATGTTTGCGTGCAACCAGTGACTCGGAAGCACACCTGACATTGTGTGCGAAGATCAACTCCGTGGTAGCTGATACCCTTATTGATTCGGGGGCAATTGAGGTGTTTATGCACCCGCATTTTGCTCAGCGGTGCCGGGCCACAATTCAGCCTAAACTTGTTCCCCGAGAAGTTCGGGTTATTGATGGTAGAACAATTAATTCGGGTTTGATAACTCATGAAGCAACGGTGGAGTTGGTAGTGGGATCCCATCGAGAATCGTTGGTGGCTGACATCACCAACACGGGACGTTACTCGTGTATTTTAGGAATACCATGGTTAGTACGTCATGACCCAACCATTGGATGGGCTCAAAAAGAATTGACTTTTGATTCAGCCTACTGCCGAGAGGAATGCCTGTGTCGCTCGGCGGGGCAGCACAAGGGAAGGAACRGCGACCGCAAAGGCCAACTGGCCAAACTCCTGTCACCTCAATCCCAACGCCAGCCAAGGAGCAGGCGCAAAAGGAAAGCTGGTTCAACGGTATCGAATCAGATGGGCCCGGTGCCATCTCGGGCGATGAACCAGAAATCTCAACAGGTGTTGACTGCCCCAAAGCATGCTGTAGTTTCAGCCTCCGCTTTTTGCCTTTCGGCCAAAGGAGCTGAGGTATATGCGCTGGAGGTGTCAGATTTGACTAGGGCGGCAACGGAATCACAGATTCTTGTGGAGTATCAGGACCTTAGTGAAGCTTTTAGCGAGTTGGCGTCAAATGAACTTCCAAATCACGGAGTATCAGACATGAAGATCGAATTTAAGGAGGGGGAGGAACCTCGTAATACTGGGCTACGACCAATGTCCCCGGTGGAGCTAGATGAATTACGGCGGTATCTTGAAGAGAATTTGGGCAAAGGATGGATTAGACAATCCAAATCTCCTGTATCCGCTCCAATTGTATTCGCCAAGAAAAAAGATGGATCGATTCGYGTTTGCGTTGACTATCGCAATTTAAACCGAGTCACGGTAAGAAATCGATACCCATTACCTTTAATTCCTGAGCTTACAGATAGATTGGTTGGGGCTACAATCTTCACAAAATTGGATGTGCGGCAAGCATACCATCGAGTACGGATGGCTCATGGCCATGAATTTAAAACCGCTTTCAAAACCCGTTATGGTCTCTTCGAGTACCTTGTCATGCCATTTGGGTTAACTAACGCCCCGGCACAATTTCAAGCCCATATGCAAAGTATTTTTAATGATTTATTGGACATATCGGTCGTAATTTATTTAGACGATATTCTCATCTTTTCAAAGGATTTAAAGGAACATCAATTATTGGTACGAGAGGTCCTCAACCGCTTACAACAAAATGGTCTCTACGTTAAAGCATCAAAATGTGAATTCCACCGAAGCTCCGTAGAATTTTTGGGCATGATTGTATCAGAGAAGGGATTGGAGATGTGCCAAGACAAGGTACAAGCCATCCGTGATTGGCCAATCCCGAGTACAATTAAAGAGGTTCAGGCATTTCTAGGATTTGCTAATTTCTACCGGCGGTTTATTTTTTATTACTCAAAAATAGCGGTTCCTCTTACTGCATTAACACGGAAAAATTGTCAATTTGAGTGGACTCCTCAAGCACAAGAAGCTTTTAATACACTTCAATCCCGGTTCGTTCATGCGCCGGTATTGATTCATCCTAATTTTGACCAACAATTTATAATTGAGACGGACGCGTCTGATACTGCAACAGGAGGCATTTTGTCACAAAAAGGCTAGGATGGGCACCTTCACCCTTGTGCTTATCAAAGTTCAAAGATGTCGTTGGTAGAACAGAACAATGATATTTGCGATAAAGAATTATTAGCTATTGTTCTAGCTTTCTAAGACTGGCAGGTTTATTTGGAGGGATCGCCGCATCAAGTAAGAGTGATCTCGGATCATAAAAATCTGGAGTACTTCCTCATGACTAAGCAGCTCAACAGATGGCAAGCTAGATGGTCTGAATTTCTTTCAGCTTTTAATTTTACTATTGAGCACCAGCCTGGATTTCTTAATGGACGCGCTAATATGCTATCCAGACGAACTGAAGGGAACCAGGGTTCGGAAGAGAATTCGAAAACCTCTTCTCCGTCTAGCCATGCTAGAGGCATGCCAACCAATCTGGAGTGACATGCAACTCATGCAGCAAATCAAGACAGACAGCCTAGAAGATCCGGCACTTGAATCAATATTGTCCTTTGTTAGGAATGGACCAGACCGAGCTCCAGGGCATATCCGCCAACATTTCCGGGAATATCGATTCACTGATGGGGTTCTGTATTTTCGGAACAAGGTATTCATCCCCGACAATGAAGATCTGCGACGCCACGTCTTAAGATCCCGCCACAATGCTCCAGTCGCGGCCCACCCAAGACGTGCAAAAACGGTGGACCTGGTATCCCGGAAGTTTTACTGGCCAACATTACACCGATATGCTCATCAGTATGTTGATGGATGCAATCTCTGCCAAAGATCCAAATCAACACGTCATGCCCCCTATGGACTCCTACAACCGATTCCAGTTGCTGAAGCACCCTGGAGAAGGGTGACCACGGATTTCATTGTTAAATTACCGAAGAGTAGCGGTTTCGATTCAATTATGGTTGTGGTCGACAAAAACACCAAATTAGCGCATTTCATTCCGACGACTGAAATAATTGATTCTAATAAAGCAGCCACGTTGTATCTTCAACATGTTTGGAAACACCATGGGACGCCAAACGAAATAATCTCGGACCTAGGTGCGGTTTTTATTTCTAAATTCATGAGACGTTTATATCAGCTTCTTCGGATTCAACCCTGCCCTACGACAGCGTTCCACCCTCAATCGGATGGTCAAACGGAGTGCGTAAACCAAATCCTCGAGCAAATTTTGCGCATGTTCACAACCCGCCGCCAGGATGATTAGTCAGAATTACTTCCCTTGGCTGAATTTGCATACAATAATGTTCTTCACTGTGCCACAGGATTCTCCCCGTTCTATGCGACATACGGGTACCATCCATAATTATCATTTGACACACCAACTTCGTCAACGGTTCCGGCCGCGGAAGAGAGAATTCGACATTTACAGGAAATCCATGAGGAAATCAAAATCATGATACAAATCGCTGCGGATCAGGCTAAAAGGAATTACGACCGTGGGGTTCAGCGTCAACCAAACTTCCAAGTGGGTGACAAAGTCTTGCTGCGCCACGCCAATATAGCCACCACGGCACCATCGAAGAAACTGGCGGCTAAGTTTTTAGGGCCTTTTCCGATTATCTCCAAATTATCAGATGTGGTATACAGGCTTAAGCTACCGCG
>VACF01000896.1:0-40203 GCA_006891605.1 Pleurozium schreberi | reverse complement strand
TTGAAACAATGAGGTCAAATTTCTAATGCATTCTAATGTATGTGTATCTTTTATAGTATTCACCATTGCATATGTTTCATTCATCATTCAATAAATTTCTATTGTACATTTCAATATATGCTTGTTTATAAAAAAAATTTATACAAAGACCTTAGTCATTTTTATGTGAAGATTTATTGAGATTTTTGTTCTACATTCTATCTAATACATAGAAATTCTTATAAATTCTAATCATGAATGCATAGCATAGCAAGCGCCAACAGCTAGTTTACACTAAAGTATCAATCAGGGGCTTCTTGAAGTTCCAAGTAACAATCATGTCATGTCTAGTCCCAAAGACTGTGATGGAATGTGAAACCAGGTACCCTCGAACTTGCGGATGAACTTGTGGGACTTGAAAGGGAGAGAATTGCATAGCTGAGTAGTCTTCCACCAAGCCGTCCTCTTGTGGTCGAAAGTAGCCTTCGAGATCAAATGCTCCATCTTTGATTGCAACCCAAAGTCCTAGCTTGAAGATCCACGCGTTGCACCCAATCCAACATTTCCACACCACTATCCCCTTGAAGAGGGCCCAAATCGTGGATCTTGGCTTTAGTCGTCTACACTAAATAGTGAAATTAGGTTGCTCCTCACTAATTTCTCGACATGCCACATTATATAAATATTTATTGCTAATGTGCGAAAGTACTGTACTTTTAAATTAGTAATTGGTGTATTTGGAACTCATGAACTTCCATGTGCACAAATAGAAATATTTGTTAGAAATATTTCTTGACTTTGATGGCTTTTACAATCACTTTCTTGGAGGAAGACAACCTAATTTCACTATTTAGTGTAAGGAGAGTAGAGCCGAGTAAACATTGGTGCCAGGTAAGGTTGGGCCAACCTCCCACCTTTGGTAGAGTCTCCTGAGACATGTAGAGGATGGAGAAAGCGAACCTCCAAGCTAATTGACTTGGTTTGCATTTGATGAACCTAATTGGTATGCAATCTGATGGTTTCGTCAAGACCTCTATCACAACAAGCATAAGCGATGTAAATACCCGGGAAAATCTTAGCTTTCCAACTGTTTTCTTAACCATGGACCGTCGCCATCGCCATTCTGTGGCGTTTGGATGGCAGTCCAAGGTCCTTAGAAGAGATTAGAATTAGTTTTTTCATCTTTTTTTTTTTTTGTTGACCTTTCATGTTGAGTTACAAAGACTATCTTTGTTTGTTACGTACCCACCTGGAGCACAAGGTTTGAAGTAGCGGATTTTGGTGGCGCCGTCAAAATCACCTCCAGTTTGTACGAGGGTGCCGTCTGCGGCAAAAGCCCCTGAACTGCACCATGTATCTGTTTGGATGGACAAGGGGCGCACCGTGTTGGGCCCTGGTGTGAACTCCGCRGAGTGGGCGTAACAATCATTGGGTGACACCTGAATAAGCAAATCAACAAATTCATATTAATTAACAATCTTCAACTAGTTCACAAAAGTTCTTAGGACTGATCGATCGACACTAGTTTACTCATTAGTGCACACCGACGCTAGTTGTATGACCCAAGGAAAAATTATCTTTCTTCAATTCAAATGATTAATAATAATAATAGTGATCATTCTTCATGTTTGTAAGCTTACAAGGATCATGGATTGTTACAAGACGTTACATTACATTCGTAAACCACGGCCGGGAAATGCAAAATTGTGTAATCGGGCATTACGGATTTGTCATCCAAATTTATTCAGTCATCCGAGATTCTACATTTCCCGGCCGTGGTTTACACTGGGCCAATGGCCCTCGTTGTTGGGCATTGCGTGCAAAAGAGTGCCTCCTTGTCAAGCTCCACCTCCTCGTCGGCCCTTTTTGCATGCAATGCCCTCCTTCTCGGGCATTGCCCTATACAAAATGGTTTCGATTGCACGACTTTCAATGAATATCTGATTTCAAAACTCACGCTCTCAGTCGTGTTTTGAAACTTTAGCCAACCTAGCAAACTTTAAATTCAATKATAAGGAGCTTCACAAAAATTTAGAATGTGATTTTAACGAAGTAACTAAGTTGTGTATTTTCTCCTAGCACTTAATGGACTGCAATATTTTAAAATCTGAATCAAAGAAAAATAGGTTGCGATTGGAAATTTGAAGCTTAAATTTTGTTTTCCTCTGCAGATGCATATATGTAGTATGTAATATTTTTATTTTTAATAATTTGAAAATTAGGAATAGAAATCTTYTTTCTCTTGATTAATTATATCTCCATAAACAAAACTTCATTACATTTATTTCAGTTTTTGAATGCAACTTTGAGTGGAAATCCTCAAGTGAATTCAATAATGACAATCCAAATATAAAAATGGACTTCATTTGCCATTGAAGTATCGTGATCATTTGATCAAAGTATTGTTAATTGGGAGGTTTCAAAACTTTAGATCTTCAAGACAGTTAATTTATTCAATCATACTAAGATTCTTACCTTTGATTTACATATACATTATAAACTTAGGACCCAATCCCTTGAATTTTGTAATTTAAATTACGTCCCTACCATTTTTTTGATTAGTTTGAAAAATATACTTTCTGTCAATGTGTACTGTAGACAGAGTGCACTCAAACTTGTCCTAAAAACTAAGGTAAGGTAGCAACACCCATAACCGTCAGTGTACCCACAACCGTCACTAGAGTTCCCCTAAATTGTCTCCAAAAGTACCTTGCCATGCTTAATTGTGGTTGGTGGGCTCTGATTTTTTTAGATTTTGGTGCTAGAATCAAGGCAAATTTACTAGAGTGCGGTTTAGGGTGCCCTAGTAAGGTCTACTTTGAAAATTCATAGAAATTAGATGCCTTGTCCAAAAATTCTATTTTTTTTGAGTATTCATGATTTTCAATTGCTAATCTAGAAAAAATATTTTCTATACTGAAAAGTGCCTCCAACTCTGTTGAATTGCTTATTTTGACGGTTATGGGTGTTGCTACCTTAAGTCATCCCATTGTGGTCATAATTGGAGTAGGCCCCATTGTGGTCAAAATTGTAATGGTGGTGTACATTTGACCACAATGGGGCCTACTCCAAGTATGACCACAATGGGATGACTTACCTTAGTGCATCATAGCTTGCCCTTGCCCACAAACATAACTATGTCTCCATCCATCCATCCATCAACTAATTAATTAATTAATTAATTAATTAACTGATTAATTAGGGCTGGAACTAAGCCCGAGAAGTCACGAGGCTACATGGATTGATGAATTTGAAGGAGCTGCTGCGGCTCACCATTTCGGAGGGGCTGTTTCTGCAGACGCCGTTGGCGAGCTTGATGTGCGATGGCCCCACATTGGTTCTGTCGAGGAAGATGACTGTTCCCGTGTGCAGGACAGCGGTGTGCATGGGCGCTATGCCGGAGTCGTTCAGCAGTATCTGTACACACGAACGAAACATTCAAGCTTATATTAGAGACCGGACGGCTTATACGAATCATTCCCCACAAGGCCACAACTCAATATATTATGAATATTGGATGATCAGTCTTAATTCGTCTTTAGTTACCAGGTTTGTGAATCCGTACGTACGTGACTAGCAAGCAAATGCAGGTTCATAAGCTGCTAATTATCACAGACGGCTAGTTGCGACATTCATAACGTACGGCTAGCGAGCTTCAGTAATTAACTATTATTGCCGCACATACAAGTAGACTCACACAACGGGGATCCTGGTGACATCAAGCACCTGGTCGAAAATTAATACTTCGGAATTGAATGACTTAATAGTTTAAATGCTGCCTGGTCATGTGGACTGTTCGCTTGGATTACAAAGAAAGGGAACTTTYGAAACCAACCTTCCAGCTTCCGGGGGCAGCCATGGCCACATGCATTTGAAGAAAAAAGGCAACAAGGCGGAGAAGAGCACCCATCTTGAACTTCGAAGAGACCTCGCTGGCATGTATCTTCGTAGCAAACTTTCGGTGATGCATGTCCCTACACGTATCGGAATCGTTAATACCCAACTCAGTGATTATCTCCGTGACAGGGTGGGCATTACTATCTCATATATCTCCTGTCTCTGGAGCCGGCTGCAGAGCTTGCTAGCGAAAATATATATTTGCAAATGAGATGCAACTATGTCATGTAATTGAAGAGCAAGGTAGCGATTCTCCGTCGTACTTACCGGTGAGCCTGTGTTCTTCAGTTCCGATTCTGCGAACCGGTAACAGGTTTGAACATATTAATTAGCTGCAAAGGTGGTGCACGATATATRGTTCTCGAGAACGTACTGTCAAGCTAAATTCCGGTCACGAGGCTGCAGTCTTCAAAGGCTTCAGTTTAATAAACTGTCTTCAATAMAGTGTCCTCCTCACCAATACCATGCAACTAGCTAGTGCCTAGGAGAGTCTAGGTCGTGGGGAACATCACATGGAGTGAATGGAGCCTCCAACTACAACCATATTTGAACTTTCGGAGAAGCTGCTTGAAATTCTTGTTCGAGCAGAGCTGAAGTCATCAACTTAAGACTGCTCCTGGCTCCTGATCAAATGTTGCGGATGCAAAGATGGCGCTCGACCCTAACACCTATTCCATGTCACGAGCTAGTTTAACGCCCTCCAAGGACGGGGCGAGGAGAAGGTCTTGGACTCGATCAGCGAATGTATCATCTAAACTATCAATATCTCACAACATCGGTCTCGGACAAAGCTAGGGAGAATACACATATATTTAGACTCGTCAGGAACTGGATTGGT
Organism: Pleurozium schreberi; assembly: GCA_006891605.1. Lineage (NCBI taxonomy): Eukaryota > Viridiplantae > Streptophyta > Bryopsida > Hypnales > Hylocomiaceae > Pleurozium > Pleurozium schreberi. The sequence continues at coordinate 35,489 of VACF01000896.1, read as the reverse complement.
AAAGATAGCGACACATATGAGCCAAGTTTGAGAAACCTTTGAAGGTCACTGTTGCTAGGCTGGAGACAATTAAGTGTCAACAGACTTTGGGAGAACCRCACAATGAGACGTACCCAACAGCTATATATCTAACTTACTTGCAGTGGCTGGCTTAGCACAGTGAATGAGTGACAACCTCAGAGGTTCACTTGATTCAGCTTTGATTTAGCGAGCTAGCCGACACGATTCTCTGATGAATAATCGWCAGTGAAATCAAAGCGTTGAAAGGCGGGGAGTGGGGGCCTCAGAAGGCACGCAGCACTACAGTACTGTAGTAGTACGTGTCTGCAAGCTGCAGAGAGTGACAGGTTAATGAGGTATCATGGTCTATGGTATGAAGAGCCAATGTACAGTGTAAGTAACTTCTAATTCTTTGCAATGGAATTGCGTTTCATTTGTAAAAAATTAAAAAATATATTATACAGTGTAAGTAACTTCCCGGAATGTGCATTGCTCCCGTGCCTGGAATGTGGACCGGAGGAAGGTTATCGAAATAATTAATGGCCAGAGTGCTGGGTCCGGCCCGGCCCAACTGAACTCAACTTACTGCTCCACCTCGCTCCAACAACTAAGTGGGTCGACCTTGCAGGTTGCAAGCGGTGACTGTCAGCAGAGGTGGCCATTAACTCGCATGTTGACGCACCGAATACCGAACCTAGCTACCAAATTGCCGTCCATCCATCAGCTTATTCAGAGAAATCCAGACTTGGACCGTAACGTAATGGGCAAGCTGACAATTGACTGTTGATGTGCAGACTGCCTTATATAAGTTACAGGATGTCTGCCACTCTGACCTGAGTCAATATTCACCAATCAGGTACAGAAAGGTAGAGTAATTTTACAGAACTAATCAACCAGAAACTAAACTATGCCCAGATTTACACATGTTTCCGGCTCCAACCGGAATGGTGAGAATTTGGGAGTAGTGCCACCTCCCCGGGTCCACTTTCTGGTATCCCGACCGACGAGCTGTAACAGAACCCACCACCACCACCACCATCCGCCCGTCAGCACTTCTTTCGAGTTGACAAAGATTGCCATTTCAGTTGATACTTTTGTTTACCTAAAAATGCGGTCCGTGCACCTCTGAGCCGTGATCGGAACCTCATCTTCTTATTCTTATTCTTGGAGCGATACTGTACAGTCAGTACGGTAGTAGCCCCCACTCGGGAAGATATTTTCCAGTGGCGCTTCCCAACTGAAATCGATCACCTGCACGCATGCACCAAAGAAAACGCATTCATGTCTCGCTTGTACGTACAGTACCTGAAATTCAACTGATCCCAAATTAATAATCTGCATTATCATAATACTCTTAGTAAGCTTAAGTTAGTCTCCACCGACGATTTTGAGAGGAATGATACCTCGCTTGTGGTTATAAATACAAGACCTTAGGCGACCAGGTGCAGAAAATGTGCAGGACAGGAATATTGGATTCATGATTCCGGGGAGTGACGGAACCGACCAGTGAGCAATTCAAACTGAAAAAGAATTCACTTCCGTCCGTCACTTTCATGGGCTGTTGCTTACCTTATTACAGTGTGGAAATTCCCTCTCCAGATGAGCACGAAGACGACCTTCAGGCAACTGAACCTGGCTTCTCCCTATCAAATGATRTACTGTACAAGAGCACTGCTCCGTTCGGCAACAAAAGTCTTTGTTAGTGTTACCTTCCAATATACTGATATATCAGGAACTGAATGGTTGAGAGAGGCAGGCCACAGCTAATGACAAGAGCATCCAATGAGAGAAATGACATAGCAGGGATTGCAAACTGGCTTGATTACCTGAACCTTGCAAATGTATAGTGGTGAGYTAGGTGACCTAAAGCATCATCCACCGTACGTACGTTCGTTGGTGGAGCTAGGATGCCGTGCGAAGGTAGAGTCAGCAGCCATGGCCGTGACTCCGCGCTCTAGCTGGCCGAGGAGGACGACACTCGATCTAAGCAGGGGTCGATACAATACGATCATATTAATGTCATATTACTTAGTAAATTGATAGATGCGTGTGACGATCGATGAGGATACGTACGTGGAGATCGGAAATGGCAGTCTGCATCTGAAGAGACAGGCAGGCGGCAGCCGTCGTCACGAGAACGGCGGAGGCGACCCGATCGACACGTCTGGAAATCGCGGTGGCGACCGTTCACTCGGGATCGCTCTTCCAGATTTGATTTGATTTGATTTGTCCCGCAACGRAATGGTTGGCTTCGCTGCTCGAACACAGTTAGCGACCTCGGCTGGTCATGCGAGCCCGGAGATGGCGACGGGTCACTACTGTAATTCTGTCAGACCTAAACCAGGAGGGGATATCACTGATCCATCCAGAAAATTAGGTCAGAGTTAGCCACCATGCCCAATCCCAGGTTGTAGGCTTCGATCGAGATGCCAGACTTGGAGTCTCAGTCAGTCAGCCGGTGAATCCTCGCCCGTCTCACCCTAAACATGATCCAAACCGACCCATCTGTTGACACGCGAGAATCCAAACCCTCTGGACGTTACATATCCGGTGGCTACCGTCCTGTAACTCAAAAGCTGCCCGAATTTCAGTTTTTAAACAGGAAACGTCCTGACCCCAACTGTGATCCACCCCTCCGCCGCCTCCCCTGTTCACTTGAGCATTCTCAGCTCTCGCTCTCCCTCTCTCGAACTTTCAGATTCTCCTCTCTCTTCCCTCAATCTCATCGAGACTCTCTTCTCGATCTTGATTMTGTATGCACCACCTTGTGTGCCTGCCTCCATTACGCGCATGGACATGATAAAATTGTCCAGGGTCTGATAAGAGCCACCATGATCAGATACTGACAGAGCCAGACATAAAATCAACTGGGACCATGTCCAATACGTGACTCGATCTCACAATGCAAGACTCCAGAGAAGCGATCACTTCTCACTCCTAGCCTGCACAATGAATTTCTCCCTGAGCGGCAAACAGCAGACGAAACAAGAGCGAGTCGTCTAATTAACTCCCCCAAAGCAAACGACGCAATACCAACCGCCCTAAATTATGGTGAACGAAGCCCCCGCGGGCATGGCGAGGGCGCCGAGGTTACCGTTGCCCCTCCCGCCTGGCAAGATGCACACGGTGCCGGGTGCGAGGATCGGCAAGGAAGGTCCCATCCCTGGCTACACGGGCACCGTTCCCGCGTACAGGAATCACGTGATCGGCCATGGCTACTCTGATGGTTCTCGGCGAGCGGCCGCTCTGACCGACTCCCTTCGCCACAACAAAGTTGAGACCGCCTATCACCTGGTATGTCACCCTCACCATCTCCATTCCATCCCCCTTCAACCCAAACACACATGCAGGCTTATGTCACTCTGCTTCCTGGCTACAATTTGCATAAATGGAATTTCAGGAACTTCTTAATTTAATTGGATTCCGGCCTACCAGCAACATAACGGCGGYGGCACGATCGATTTCAGGTTCTTTTGCCATGCCAGAATCAAATGAATGAATTTGTCTTGTTGGAGTTGCTTATTAATTGGCCTTGATAAGTGCTAAGCTGCATCATCTCTGCATGCAGAGTACCGAGAACAAAGTCGAAGGCCGGAATTTCTTCTATGCACAGCTTGCCCACGCCGGCGAAGTGAACGACCCTGCGCCCATAAGATGGCAGGCCAGCAAGCGCGAGACTCCCGACGACATGAAATATTGCTCCGGCACCCTCGACATCAGAACTCTCAGGTCCTTTGCTCAATCGATCGGTCGGTCGGTCGTACGTAGAGCGAATAATTAAATGCTTTGGCATGCATGGGTTTTGCAAGTGCCAGTAGATTTGGATTCTCTGTCCTCGCCAGGCTGACGCTAGCTAGCTGTATCAATAAATAATTTCCAAACGCATGTAATTGATCGGTGGCATGCATGGCACGTGATGCAGGCCCATTACAGGGACCACCAAGAAATACCCACGGGAGACCATAATGTCTATGAGCATGAGCGTGCTGCCCTACTCGAATGTCAAGATTCAGACAAAGAAAACCTTTGAAGCATTCAAGGATGACACCTTGGAGGTCATGGAAGCCCGCCACCATCTCAAAGGCTACACCGGCCATGTCCACGCCTCCCAGGTATTAACAAACCTGCACGTCCGTCCGTCCGTCCGTCCGCGTGTCTCTCTTGTCTTCCCGGACGGGCTAGCTCCAGCCCGGAATGTTGTTATACCAGTAGATCAGATCATGTATTTTATGTAMGTTCGTATGCATGTATTTCGGTGCCCATTCGATMGTGACAAAGATTGATCGAGTACAGCAGATTGACTTGAATTGGTGACTGATTGGGGCGGATTGTCCAACCTGTCCATGCATGCAGCACCTATTCTCGCAAACATTTGGCAAGACCACGCGACGCCTGAAAGGGTACCCGCCCGACACGCAAACGTCCAAGGACTTCATTGACTACGCGGAGAACCGCCCGCTGCGGGTGAACGAGTTTGAGCTGAAGCACCCCATGAAGTTCCACCACTTGCAGTTGCTCAAAACGGGCGAGGGCACGCTGGGGCCTCTGCCGGATGGAGCTCGCTGAGCGACCCTCAAGGCTCATTCGATCTTCTTACTCTTCTCCACCTCCGAATTAGGAAGTACTGTACATATATATTCCGACCTGCTCTCGTCTCCTCTGATCGATGTCGACAGTCATTCCGGCCTGATGCCGCCGCACCGCAGCTGCAAATTAATATGCCGGCAGCTCTTTCAACAAGTGATGATTGCAAGCAGCACAGCTCCAATCKCTMAGATTRAACTACATATACATTATAGCAYGACGTCACAATCATCGTTCAGCATCATGAAACTGATACATCAATACAGTGTCAAATAATGTCAAGTGCGCGCCGGGAGGGAGTTTGTATCTATTAAGATAAACCATGTATGGCGTGTGTCGGCCTGGACCTCATCTTTAATGGATGAGTGCTTCCAGCAGAACAGTCTCACTGTAGTCTGAGAAACTTTACGTAGGATTTCGTGTGAAAAATGCAAGTCTCAAGACAGTGCGTATGTGATCACGAATATTTCTATCTCGATGCCAATCTGAGCCACGATGCCCTTCGGATTAATCATTCATTTTCTCATTTCGTTTCACCCTGCAGGAATTGTATAGAAACGTGTGAGAAGAGTGCCTTCCTAGTTTACAATCAGATAGACCAACACCTTAGTTTGCCATTGAATGTGAAACCAGGAGAGCAAGTTCATTCTCGCTGTGATTTGAAATGCATGTTAGAGCGGATTGGGCATCTTCGTCGCTGAGAAAGTGAGAGCTTTGCGTTTACAAGAAATTTTTCTACTTCAGAATGATATGTGCGAGAGCCTCACGCACTTGTGATTTTTTCAAAACTCCCTACTTTGTACCATTTTTCATGCATTAAACAACCACATTAAGGATGAAATTCTAAATTCAAGAGAAAAACAACGTGGAGATGGAAACAAATATTCACTTTCTAAGCTTAGGGCGACAATGATCCCCAAAATGGCGAGGCGTAAAAAGTACCCCCCCCTGGAGCAAAAGGGGGGTCTGTAAAGTATATGAGGTTATAGGGCCCAACACGTACAACCACAATCAATTTATAGCTTCTCAAAATCTACTCTACATTTTTCTTAAATAGATTTCTTATGCAATTTTGTCTCCAAGATTAAGTGTGTTTGAGGCTCATTTCCAAGAGCCCTCAAAAGTTGGAAAAGTCAAGATTACACAAGTTATCCTTGCACAAAATCTTGAGTAGAAAAATCATAGTAATTTATTTTCCAGATCGGATTTTTGATGCTAAAGCTAAACCTTAATAGGCATCTACCAAAAATACAAACTACTGAAAATAGCAACTTAGTTAGGTTTTTTTCAACTTCAAAGTTTTGTTTACACCACATTTTGGTGCCTCGGGCATTTAGGGGTTCATCTRCTTTGTATGCCACTCTCAGCTTCTCTGATTGCAAACATGAATTCAAAATTTGCAAATTTTATCCTGCATGGAAAGTATAAATTTTAGCGTTTTCTGGAGGGACCAAGTGACGTAGTCAGTTCACCCCAACCTCCTCTTCACCCGTGGAGTTCTTTGGCAGCTGCAAAGTTACTTGAGGGAGTGAAAGCTCRATGAACAGTTGCATATTTCTTACCTAGCTCTGGTGCAGCTAGGAGCGGCTTCTTGTTTTTCGAGGGTTTTAGAGAAGCCGGGCAGAGCGGCTTCTAGTAACGAGTTTCATCCGTCGAAGCAGCTTTAGACGACTCCGAAGTCGCATGTGCGTGGGACTTTTGTCTCCCTCGTCGTCGTGTTGTGTATGCAACGCTCCTCGATCACTCTGCTTCGCTGCGGTCTACCTACAACACACCAACAACAAATTTAACGCCATCACTCAAAAGCACCCATGAAGATCCCCAAACCATAACCAAAAATCGGCTTGAGAACTCACCACCAAGCATCAAATCGACATTAGTTGGGGAGACTTCAATCTTGTGCGTCTTTTTGACGCTCTCGTGTGCCATGTTTGGCGCTCCTTTGTTCCACAGGATGGCGAGCTGTTGCTCTATTTCTTCCCACTGCTCCATCATCTCAAGTTTGCAGGTGAAACACAGTGACAAGAACCCAAGAAGCCCAACTAACCCAAAGCCATCGCTAAAACCTCAACTTCCATGATCACTTGCATTCCATTGAGTTTACTTCCCATTGAATGGAGATTACCTCGAGTTGTGAATACTAGAGGGAGAGTTCGTTCAACTATTTGTGTTCAGTTTGTGAGCGGAAATGGGGCATGAGCATCGTCAATTTCAGCTTGCAAAATGACAAAAGCAACAAGGCCCCATTGTGCGTTATCTTCCGCAATCGCGCACTTGATGGTGGAGGGCGACATTCTGCTATAGAAATTGGATTTTGGTGCAGAAATTGGTGCAGAAAGCTTTGTGTAGAGGTACTAGAAACTTACAATAAAAGTGACACAGAATGAAGTGAAAAACAAAAATCAAAATGGAACAGGGTTGGTTATTTGCTGTCACAAGACACTTTGCACATGCTCCATTGATGCTGGACAGTTCCATTGATGCTGGGTGGGCTTTGAAGTGTATGACAAGATGGGAGGGTTTTCTAAACCCATTCCAATTCCCAAGCCATTAAGTTGGCCATTAGAATGTGATAATTAATTAGGCAAGCGGATGTCGGAACCCCCCTGGATTGATCAATATACATCACTGATCGTATTTCAAGGTTACTACTGTAGTCGATACTTACAAGTTAACAAGCTTATAAGTCTGTGACTTTTTCCATTCAATCACAATTATGAGCGTTGCAGTGTAACTTAAGTTTATAGCTGGAGTAGGTGGAGCTAAACTTAACTTGCATAGGTCAGGACCTGATTTCTATGGAACCTACATTAACCAAGTATGAGTTATGAAGCATTTAAGTGAAGCCTGGCCTTGGGTTTTGCTCAAACTCCATGTTGTTGGCATTGAAGCTCTGTACCAAATTCAAAACTCCAGTCACTCCCTCACCAGATCAATTTGATCAGGTCTTATATGGAACTTGTTCGTTGGATTTACTTATAGATGGAGTGGATTGATGAACTTGAAAAATCATAAATGGAACTGAACTTGACAGTTTCTAGTTTTATTTATTTTATAAACTTATTAATGATGGAGGAGGAGTACAAATTCTTGCAAGTTTACACAACAATAGGGTGATGGACACATACGACGTGAACTTAGAGGTGGTTGCACACACAACTCAATGACAAGGGAGACAAAGAGCACAAAAAAGAGCAAGGTGGTGCGGGAAGGTCGGATCTAAGCGTAAGGCGGGAAGATAGCTTCGACAGGGTGGGGCAGATTTGGCCTGGCTACCTGCATGGACTCTGCCCCTGTTGAAGGATGGGCACCAAGGAAGGGAGCTAGGGGGGTGGGTTCCAAGGACTGCCACGCAAGCCCCCCTTTTGCTCCAAGGGGGTATTTAACGTCTCGCCCCAAAATGGTCGTGAACTTGTACTGGATATATTTCCAAATTTGTAAAAGAAATGAGGTATTGTATAAATACCATTCCTATCAGCATTTGRTAAGCGCATTTGCCAAAAAATGCTTAGATGTTGCTAAGCTCAGTATATGAATTTTAACAAATTTCCTTTGACGGATATTTCGTTAAAATGGCGGTATTCCACAAACTTGGCACTTTCAGGTTTAGACCGTGCGGTTTGAAATGTACACCCATCCCAGATTTCAGACTGTGCTGTCTGAAATGTATACCAGTTCTAGAAAATGAATGAAAAAATGACAAATGAATACTGTCATACATGAAATATCTGTTCTTTACATGACCTAGTGTTGGTCAGTCATGTCAATATCAGCGATCCCAAAACTGGCTAATTTGCGCCAATTTTCTACCTGTGAAAGACATGTGCTAAATGTACATAGTGAAAATGACCTCCAAATAAAGATTTTGAGCAAAAMCTTGAAYCTCCAACTRAAGAATGTYGCAGTTTGGACTCTTCATCCAGRAACATCCATTTGCYRKKTTTTTTCATCTAGKAGCAACRGACTGTCCTAGGCYGTCGATGCTGTAGCTTGGCRGCTACATTGTGGGGTGGGGATTAGCAGGCTTAGGGTTTAGGGGGGCTCTTGAAAACCCTGTCCATTAACATTGTTGTATTGATTACGCATCTAGTGAGGTAGCATTAATGTCTCTCCAGATGCTCCTCGTTTAGCATTAGTGGCCTGCTGGCCTAATGCTTATGGGGCCATYGCTGCCCTTCCTGGCTCTTTTCACTCTCGAGATAAGTGCCTTTCGTTTCACATAATCATGGTGTTTTTTCAAAAATTGTTTCCCTTGTTGCATGGTTTTCAATGTGCTGCGCCACTTCCTTGCTGCGGTCAGTGCGGTGCAATTTTGTAAGATTTGGAGGTTCCTACTTTGCAATCTCATGAATCTTGCAGTCACTACAATTTGGGAATGGAGGCGGCGATTCAACGGGTCTTTCTCGCCGCCGTCAGCCCGTCACGTCCTTACTTGTCACCCAAAATATAATTGATCGTGGTTCAGAATTTTGCACCTCGGCTTCAACTTGCACCTATGATGCTTTCGGATTGTTCTCGCTTTTGTTGTTGGCATTAATCCATTTGCGCTTTAGATGTGCTTCGGTGCTTCACTTCTTGAATGCTTAGCGTTTGTGTTCTCTGAACTTGCTTTTGTTTGCATTCCTCGATTGCCTTGTCTATTGTTGTGTTGTTGGCATGTTGGGGTGTTGAGGTGCAGGACTACAAGCTTCCTCAACGTTATGTTCCGAACTTCCGATGGTGCCCGGATTGAAATTGCCTGACAATTTCCGAGTCCGCACTTCTAGCTCTAGCCGAAACACTAGCGGGTTTAGAAAACATGTCGTGCCTAGCATCACACATGTTTCTGAGACGCGTCTGGAGGAGTCTGTGTCGTGTCCTGCTCCCCATGATTGCCCAACTTCGGAGGTGACTATGGTGTCTTCGATTGCCCCGAGCGAGAGTGGTTGCAATGGTCTTTTAGCGGGGAAAAGAACAAAATCCATGGCCGCAATGGGGCAAAAGAAGGCTAAGACCGCTCCTAGTACAATCACATGCCGGTGGCAAGAAGTGTGGGCCTTCAAGTTCGCATGGGCCGAGGGTGAATTTAATTCCAATTGTGACGTTGTTGGGGTCGTTTGCCGTGGTTGCACAACAATCACGGGGAGGCGCAAAGTGATGGTGCCAAAATTGGACAACTTGGAGAAATATGAGTGTAAGCGGACATGCCAGAATCCATCATCTAAATTTAGAGTTTAGGCAAACTTGTAGTAGGTCATTGCAAGAAACACCTGCTCTTTTGTGTACACTTTGGCTACAATACTCATGATTTTTTGGGAGTATTGTAAAATTAGAAAAACAGTTTTTAAAAAATATGAAAAATATTCAATGTATATACCTTCAAGAAGCAGGCACCCTAGGAAAGAAAAGCACCCTAGGAAGGAAAAGCATAGAAAAGTTTTCTAACTAGGTGAACTAGAAAAGTGCAAAATCTCATGAAAATAGGTACTTTGACATTTTAATAGGTACTCGAACAAATGAATCCAAGTTGACATAAGAAAAAATTGGACCTAGGAAAAGATTGCTAAGGTTTGGCAAGACTAGCTATTTCTGCAGTCCTAATGGCTAATGAGCTATTCAAAAGAGGAAATATTTCACAAAAAAGCGGTAGATATCACCTTGTGTAAATCGAGGTGTAAATATCAAGATTGATGAGGAGAATATCTCAGACTTCTATTTTTTTGGAATAAAAAATAGAAATTGCCAAAGTCAACCCTCTTCCACTTAGATATTATTAAGTCTTGTATACAAATGTTGTGACATTTGGATGTACCACTATACCAATGACACTTGGGTGTACCAACGCTGCATGACTATAGAAAGAAAGTTCATGTGTTTAAGAAATAAATGTAATCCTAAATCATCATTGACACTTCTTAGCAACTTTAACACCCTCATGATCAAACATTTTAATCTTTCAATCTGCAAGGGTAGGTATACACTTGGCGTTACGAAACAGCGTGTGTAGAGCGACGAGGTCTTTACACTTTGGTAAAAGCAAAGAGGTCAACAATATTCATCCACTTGCTCTGGTGGACCTAGCTGCATGAAAAACGTAGTTACTGGAGGGGCAGGATATGTCTGCGGTGTTCAGACATGGCGGGCCAACTGTAGTGGTGGCCTTGCAATCGTGTATTCTGGACGCTACGTAGTGTAGTCCTTCCACACCTCTTAGTAGGTGGTATAGTCGAAAGGGATCTCCACGGCAACTGTTCTAGTTGTTCGCAGCGTTTTTGCAAAGAGCTGTCATCTTCATTGGACATGATCAGTCACTTGTCATCAGAGTGCAAGAGCAAGAATTAGCGGTCAAAAGTTCTTCTGGTGGAGTGGYGAYGGCGTTCGGCYTGCTCGGGTGAAGCTYTGTTGTAGTGGACGTGCGGTGAGCATTTTGGGAGAAGGGCGGTAAGCATCATCACCCGCGTGAATATCATTGGACACCAGCCTCTTAGAAMRTTTTSGAGACATGCCAGGCCATTCCTGACGGTGTTTGGTAAGCTGTTGCGTCCAACTTTGCGTAGGATTTCCCTTCAAAGGTCTTTGTGCATCGGYTGAATTTTTTTAGGGTTTCATTTATACCAAGGAAGTGATGATTGCAAGTGTCTACTCCCRTGAGGTTCTTYATAGTTTCAACCGAAGAAGTGAGGGACTTCAGATGCGATAAATYCCTTGCAAGCACCGACTAACGATTGAGCTCGGCTTACCTGCAGTGCTCGCAACGGCTGATACTTTGTTTTCAAATTATGGACTTCCTTAAAAATCCAACGGAGATGCTGTCCATGGTGACAACTGTCCTCATCCTTCTTCTCAATGCTAATTGATGTGGGCATCTTGTGGTCCCTGATGACGAAGAGGACGATTCCGTCTTTCATACAGGGCGTGTCGACGAGTTGTTACTACCGGCAGCACTGGATCTGGACGGAGTGGCTCGGGCAGCACTTCACTCTTTCCGAATGTTGAATACCTTCTTTTTGTTAGAAGACGATTTAGGCTACTGGGTTAAACTTAGAAGCACCACTTGGTTTTTGTGTTTCTTACTAATTCACTATGACGATGAGCGTTGGTTGAAAATGTTTTGATTGACCAAACCTACTGTTTACTCTCTGGTAGAATTGCTGAAGCCTGCATTGGAGAAGAAAAATACAAAATACCGTCTAGCTATCCTTGTACTCGTGAGGCTTGCCTACGCTCTTTTCAAATTGACTCACGGGGCGAGCTTACTCATTTGTAGTGAATTTTTTGCCATCGGCCGGAGTACGGTCTCTCTTGTTCTTTGTGAGGTTGTCCACGCTATAAATGATGCTTTGGCTTTTGAAATTTCATGGTCTCGTAGGGATAGAATAAGAGAAACTGAAGCCGCTTTCCGTCAATTGTGTGGACTGCCTAGGGCAATGGGTGCCATTGATGGGACTCACTTTGGCATTTCGAAACCAAGGTTTGGTTCAGCAGACTACTTCTACTTCAAGTCAGGAGTTTTTTCTATGAACTGTCAAGCAGTAGTGGCAAGTGATAAGAGATTTCTCAATGTTTTCGTTGGAATGCCAGCTTCAACAAATGACCCTCGGATGTTGCGTCGATCTACTCTATACCACAAAGCACAGCAGAATTGCTTATGGGATGCGATGGAATGCTTTCAAGGTTTTTCTCCTTATTTGTTGGGTGACGGTAGGTATCCATTGATGCCTTGGCTCATAGTCCCTTACCGTCAACAGAGGCAAGTGCCAGTTGCTAATCACTTCTTCAACAAAAAACTCAGTTGCGGTAGAGGTGTAGTTGAAAATGCGTTTGCTCTTTTAAAGCAAACATTTCGGGAGCTACAAAGCAAGTGTGACTTGAATATGTGCTTTGTGCCAGACGTAGTGGTCTGTTGCACTATCTTACATAATGTGCTTCTTCAGCAATCTCATGTCGAGGTCGAGTGCTTTCTCGAGGTTTTACGGATAGAGGGATATCAAGGCAACGTCAACAACGAAGACACAGCAGCGGTTGACCCAACCGACTCTGTACCCGAGGACGTGGGAATGCCATTGGGAAGGCAGAAACGGACAGAACTTGGTGTGTTCTTAGCACTTCAGCGCATTGTCCCCATGTAGAAAGAAGAGGTATGAGTTTCTCCATGGATGCTTGATTTGGAAGGAAAGCAGAGTTTTTATTCAGTTTTACATGTTCTTTTCACAAATCAAAAARGCTTTCTTCCTAGCTGTACATAATTGAGGTCTTCATACTACRTACTTGAGCGAAACTTTGATGCCTAAACTACAAAGTAGACACAACAAAAAAAGCCGCAACATAATAGTGCATAACAATGTCTGCAAGGATGCCGTACATAGTGGTGCATTCACGGAGACGGCGGGCATGCTTCCGGTTGTTCGGCAGTAGGATCAGCTGCAGTATAGGTGTGCATAGAGTGCTCAGGATTAGGGTGAACCCCATTGTTGTTATGCGGGCTGCGAGCAGACTCATGGGTATGTAATGGAGGCCAGGCTTGGCAACGCTCTAAGCCAATGCTGAGAATGCTAGAGAGGGTTGCCAGGCACTAGACTAGCTCGCCCTGTTTTTCAATGGAAAGTTTTGCGTTGTCGTTCACCATTCTTGCATTCTCCTGCAGGGGTCAATCTCGATCCCGCTGATATTGCATTTGCTCACCAAAAAGGCGCTCATGCACTTCAATCTTGCTCTTCTCTACTTCATGGCTTGCATCCGCCATTTCCTTCATCTGGCCTGCCAAGACCTCCCCTAAGACTTTTGTTTCTTCTACCAGTAGAGAGTGCCTGCTGATGTTTTTGCGTCGAATGCATGTATTGCCCAGTAGTCGTCCCACTATAGCTTTGCTGGTGTTAGTGCTGCTAATGAGAATGGGTGTCACCCCCGTCGGAAGCGTTGCTCGCTGCCGGAGAATGGGATTGCCGTTGCGGTTCAGCTGCTGCAATGTTGTGTCCTGTACTCTCCTATCGTTGTTAACTACAAGGATGGGGCTTGGATTAGCACTTCGGTGGTCTTCACTCCAATCGGCTGACGTGTTTGCAGGAAGGGGGTCTTCGCTCTCGTCATCACCGCCACTATCGTTTCCCATGTTCACGGGTTCATTCATTGGACAACAGTAGTTGCTGTCGTCCACTGACAGAAGGTCTTGAGAGTGTGGAGGGAGCATGCTGGGGCGACTTCCATTCCACTCGTGAATGCTGTAGAAGACATTTTGTGCAAAAGATCGCAGGAGGAATTCCGCCCTACATTCCGCAATTGTCATATTCCAATAGTCCGCTCCGTTTGTTCCACTGCGAGCAAAGTAGTCCACGATCCCTCTATAGTCGGGAAGCAAAAGATTCCACTTACTCTTGCAAGCAGGACCGTCGCGGAGGCACGGAGAGAATCCCGCACCCATGACAGTGTTGCTGATTCTTTGCCACTTGCCTGCATCAGCTATCATGAGCTCCCTCCCATCGACTATGTCCAATTCTTTAAAAAAAAGGGCTCGCTTTGCTTGTATGAGTGCTGCTACTTCTTGAGGTTGCCAATTCAAACCACGGTCTTTGCGCTTCCGCTTGGCCGCACTGCCATTGTCGCCACTATCCAAAGGGTTTTTTTTCTCCTATGGAAAGGATTCCAGGAAGTCTTGCTTCCAAGGTTTGTCCTGCGGTGCCACCATTTCCTGCATAGTCGACTTTGGGATCAATGAAAATGTGCAGGTCAACATGAACCGGCTACTAGCATTTGATTCATTACAATTGACATTGGTAGCATTATGATTGCAAGCATGAACAAAGACGATCTGATCTCATCTTCTGCACATCGATCATGAACATGTACTTCTATTCTACTTCAATGCATGAAAAAAAACATAGAAACTCACCTTCACTATGAAGCGCACTGGCCACTGCAAGAGCATCCATTGCCCTTGAATTTCCGTTTCCTAGTTAGAGTAATATGACATCATAAGTCATGAATTCATGAAGTTCGACTACTAATTTCTAATTCTACTTGCATCTGCGATACGTGCAAGGTGATTTCTAATTCTACGTGCATCTGTGAAACGTGCAAGCAACGACTTGTAGGCATCGACTAGAGAAGAGTGCAACATTCGGAGGACCCACACAAGTGCAGTTCGTGCACTCACCTTCACGGAAGTTGACACTGCCTGCGGTAGATCCACCGTTACCTCAACTCCGAAATCTGCTATCCATGACTCACTACCTGCAATGACGGAGAATTCCAAAAGTCTGAATTGAAAATATTGTATCGACGACAACTGAAGCGCTCATTGTGACTTCATGCAGCACATGCAGGCTCTTGAAACTGTACGCTACCTGATCACGATACAGAACCAAATCTTGAAGATAAGATCACAATTGCTCAGAGAAATTTGTGCACAATGACTTCGCTTTGCCGCACTCGCAAATTTCTAGTCTGCAGATGCCGTGCTCATCAGTGTCCACATTAACTACGATGTTGTGCTTCCGCCTCCGGTGCGTTGCGTAGGTAGATGGCGGCCTCTAATGTTCACCATGATGAGGTTACATCTGTTGTAATCCGCCCACATTCGATTAATGGCCAACTTGGAGGACCATTACGTACAACCACTGCTTAATTCTCAAAATCTACAATCCTGCCTGATTGTGCAACTATTTTATTCCCGCCGCACAACACAGCTGCCAGAAATAAATGTCATCCAGCTTTGTGCTTAGTGACGTTCTTTTTGTTAGACACGTCAGCGACTAGCTAGGCTCGGCGTTCGCTTCTGCACGCTAGTCTGAATGCCCCTTTGCTTTCCGTTGTAGCACCACCCACAGATGGGGCCCATAACGCCAAGTGTGTACGTCCGTTAAGAGATATTGTTGTGTTTTCTTTTCTAATGTGAACTCTAACTTGTCTAGTTTGATTTTATAAGGTTACAATTCAGAAAGAACTGATATGACGTATCGTAAACCACTTCCAGGAATTTCCCCGTACATTTGCGGGGAGGGTTCTGAGGCGTAATGCCTTAATTGCACGGGTTTTCTTGGTAATCGGGCATTACGCATTACTCATCCAACTTTGATTTTTCATCCTTGATTTTCATCCTTCTGTTCGTGATTTACGTCGGGCAATGGCTCCTCGTCGTCGGGCGTTTTGGGAAATAATAGGCCTCCTCGTCGGGCTCCGCCCGCCTCATCGGCCCGTTATTTCCCAAAATGCCCTCTTTCTCGGGCATTGCCCTATACAAAATGTTGGCTTTTTGTTCAATTTAGAGCAAATTCTAGAAGCTCAAGAAATTCCAGGGTCATTTTGGGGTCGCTTCGAGTACTCTTTGCCCGGCCCGGCCTTACCAACAGCTGGTGCGGGCCAGCCGTCAGGTCTTTGCCCACTTGCCCTTGCCCCCGGAATGTTGCCCGATMTGAACGCAGTGTCGTTGCGTTCCTTTCCGTTCCCGGAAAGGCTGGAGTTCATTTGGCGCCGTTCCCATGCAGTTCGTTGCTGGCTTCGTCCGTCCTCGCGAGCCCCCGTAGACTTGTCGTGTCAAGGAAGGAGTGGTTCGGTTAGTTGTCGCTGACTCATTGGCTGGTGGTCTAGCAGCGACCGACGACGAGAGTTGGCCAGCCAGCGACGTCCGTCCGTCCGTCGGTCCGTCGGTCCGTCGGAGGGGGGGCAATCAGGGTTCGCCGTTCAGGACAAGTGAAGGGGAGCTTCGCTCCGGTCCGCGCGGGGCTGCCTGCTCGTCGTCACGTAGTTTGTTTCGCGCCCGAGCTAAGTACAGTAAGTAGCTAGCCAGCCATCGGTCGGCATCGTCGTGTCAGTAGAATTCAACCACGCCATAGCCACGCCATTCCCACTTGTCAAGGGTTAAGTTATGTTCCCGGCGGTGGCCCTTGAAGGTCTCTCGCAGAACTTAACTTAGTCGTAGCGTCGTAGCTTCGTCCTTCTCGTCCCCGCTTCGGCGCCGTCCACTCTTCCCTTCCCTACCATGCTTTGCGCTCGCGCAGGAATCTTCAGCGACGCCTGGGCTTGTGGCAACGACTTTGGCTGACGTCGCGGTGGCTTCTTATCGTCACTGGCGGCGAAGGCTGGGGCTCTATGGGGGCAAGCTGGAGCACCACGACGACGCTCGTCAAGAGCCGCTCGCGGTGAGTGCGATGGAGATTGCGATTCTGGGATATGGTTCAGTTTCGCTCAGTRGAAGGATGGAATAGTCAATCGGGAGTTGCACTCGAATGGAGTGGGCTTGGTTCCGAAATGGGGTAGCCTGACTGAGGGAGAGTTCACAGGAGCACATGTTAACTGAGTGAATTTTGGAGTTGGAAGTTCACTTTTAGGGTGTCGTTTCCTTCTTAGCTGGTAGGATATTTGTTTGCAGAACAGTTTGAAAACTTGATTCAAATTAGGTTTAACCGGGTAGATTACGATTATGACCAGGGAACGCAGAGTTGGACAGGAGGCACTTCTTTGAATATCTACATCTGGAAGGACTTTTCTTGTAAGTAGAAGAGGTTCTGATTTCTCATTGACTATGCTGTTCGACTGTGTCTTGGGTTTGGGGTTTGAGTGAAGGTTTGTTTTTTATTGGGAGGGAGGTATCCGTGAAATCAGTGGTAGCAGGTGAGCTAAATCAAGGTTTAGTKTCGGCATTTTTTAGGTTTTTAATCAATGTCGCTTTGGATGTGTGTATGACAGCAAACTGGCAAAGTATAGGGTGTGGAGTTTGGAATGTGGTGCAATACAGGGAGGTCTGGTTTTTATGTTTAGGGTGAAGCGGTTGTGWACTATGAACAAGGAGATGGGGACTTGGGATTTCTTTACTTTTACAGCTCGTTTACTTGTCTCATATGGTTATGTTCTTCCAATAATCAAAATAGTCTTAGATTAGGTTATGCAGGAGTTTGCTTCGGGAGCTACACTTTACTGAAATCACCTTTTGAATTCTCTTGCAGGAGATCGAGACATTTTTGGTGTGATTGTTTAAAGTATCTAGAAGGTGATACCGCGCACTCTGCTGCGGGGTGATTTTGAAGCTACAGTATCTACGGGCTTAGATTTGGTTGTAGAGATGGATACATGCAATTGTGTGGAGCCGCAATGGCCTTCAGACGATCTTCTGATGCGGTACCAATACGTTTCGGATTTTTTCATCGCTTTGGCATACTTTTCGATTCCTCTGGAGCTGATATATTTTGTGAAGAAGTCTTCCATATTTCCATATCGATGGGTGCTTGTACAGTTTGGGGCTTTCATCGTCCTCTGYGGGGCGACGCATCTTATCAACCTGTGGACTTTCAGTCCCCATACACGGACTGTGGCTGTAGTGTTGACGATAGCTAAGATTTTTACCGCCATTGTGTCTTGCGCTACCGCACTGATGCTCATTCACATCATCCCAGATCTTCTTAGTGCAAAAACTCGGGAACTTTTCTTGAAGAATAAGGCTGTAGAGTTAGACAGGGAGATGGGGCTAATAAGAACTCAAGAGCAGACTGGACGTCATGTTCGCATGCTGACCCATGAAATTCGGAGTACACTCGACAGGCAGACTATCCTTAAGATTACCCTGGCAGAGTTGGGAAAGGCCCTTAACCTGGAAGAGTGTACTTTGTGGATGCCAATGAGGAATGGTCAAGAGTTAATGCTCACACATTCATTACGGCAACTTGAGCAAGGGCGTATTACAGTTCCCGCGCATCACACTGTAGTAAAGCAGGTCTTTAGTAGTAATCGAGCCGTTATGATTGCTCCGAACAGTCCTGTGTGCTTAATCAGATCCCGTCAAGGTAAATACACGATGGGAGATTGTGTWGCCGTGCGGGTACCCCTTATCCCTCTGAGGAGCTTCCATACTGAATGGCCTGAGAGTAACTCAAAGCGGGCTTACGCGTTGATGGTCCTTATGCTGCCTTGTGATAGTGCACGTAGGTGGCATGTCCATGAGCTACAACTCGTGGAGAATGTGGCAGACCAGGTTTGTAGTTTCTCCTTTTTCTATCTTGTTATATGGTCCCTAACGTCTTGTTTCCATCTGTATCCCTGTTTAAGAAATCTGATTGGGCATATTTGTGCTTAGTATKAGAAATTGGTTGGTGCTAATGGCAGGTTTGGCAATTTTTCGAAATTCCTGAGTTTCATAACTTTACATTAATCTGAATTATTTTTATCCATACAGGTGGCTGTTGCTTTATCACATGCCGCAATCTTGGAAGAGTCTATGAGAGCCAGGAGCCAGCTTGTGGAACAGAATGTGGCCTTAGACATAGCAAGGCGTGACGCTGAGACAGCCATCTGTGCCAGGAACGATTTTCTAGCTGTTATGAACCATGAGATGCGCACTCCTATGCATGCCGTTATTGCGTTGTCTTCACTTCTCCAGGAGACACAGTTGACCCCTGAGCAACGTTCAATGGTAGATACTATCCTGAAAAGCAGCAACTTATTAGCTACCTTAATCAACGACGTGCTCGATCTCTCTCGCTTGGAAGATGGGAGCTTGGAGCTGGAAGGAAGAACATTTGTTCTTTCAAAAGTCTTTAAGGAGGTTTGTCATGTCAACCTTTAATTATCTGTATTACAGGTCTACTGGTGCCAGTTACGTCTGGTCCAGTTTACAGGATGGGCGTGCRGACACTTGATTGACTCTATTGAAAGTCAAGATTCACATCGTCAATAGCTACGACTTTAAGACAAGACGGAACTGAATTTAACCAACGTCTGGATCAATGTTTTGCGAATGGATGTGCAGGTTATGAAATTGGTTGCACCGATAACCTCAGTGAAGAAATTGAAGACTGAAATTTCTTTGGCTACTGACCTACCTGAGTATGTGGTGGGCGATGAGAAACGGCTCATGCAAGCTGTTCTCATTGTCGTTGGAAATGCGGTCAAGTTCACGAAAGAGGGGAGCGTTAGTATCCGTGTTCTGCTAGAGAGGGATAGGACTGAATATCAAAGAGAGCCTCGCTCTCTTCGGGAGCCGCGCTCGCAAGCAGACCTACGTTCTCTAAAGGATTTTCAGTCACAGAGAGACTTCAACCTATCACCGGGAGCGCAAAATTGCTACATTAGGGTTGAGGTACAGAGATTTATTTTGTCGCTATCCTAGTTAGCAAWTTTAGACATTGCTGAAAGACTTAGTAGCGCAGATTCAATTGGTGCTGAAGTCCGGCGGTTTGTGAAAATTGTTCTATTTTGTTAGATAGTAAATCCTATTGAGCTAGTTAGGATGTTCAGTTTCTTGATACGAGTTTCATCTATGCTGACCGATTTGTTGCATGACAGGTAGTTGATACTGGCGCGGGTCTGAATCCCTTGGACATCCCCAAACTATTTAACAAGTTCCTGGATGCTGACTCATCCTCTACCAGAAATTACGGCGGAACAGGCTTGGGCTTAGCAATTTGTAAAAGGTAATTTAATCGGACCCTATTTGCATCTCCTTATCGTGGCCAGATTCTAGTCAAGTTTCCTAGGTCTTCTACCATGATACTGTGATCTGGTGATCTGGAGTCCCAGCCCGTGCTCTACAATTATGTGACTTGCCAACAATTATTATGTGTGGTAGCTGGGTCCTTCTGTTTCAAAATGAATGAACTGCTTTGACTGATCGTGATGTTTTGTAGTCAGCCTATGCGCGTGTGTATCGATGGTTCTCGACTCACTGCAAAGTCTGGAGCTTCTGAAAAGTGGAAAAAATATGTGATGCTACAGGTTTGTGAACCTCATGGGTGGAGAAATTTGGTTTGAGAGTGAAGGTCTTGGAAAGGGATCCACTGTTACATTTATTGTGAAACTTGGCCTTCCAGAAAAACCTAGTGAACAAGRGAGGCAAACYTCACCATCACCAGCATCAGTTCATTCTCGAACTGATTTTAGTGGGGTGAAGGTTCTTGTGACGGATGACAATGGGTATGTTTTCTGTACCATGTTTTYGACTTTCATTTTTGCAGGTCACACGAATGACATCTCACGTTCGTTCCTTTTTGTTATTAGGTTTTCCAAGTGGTATTGACTGTTCATAGTATTAAATATATTGTGCCAATACTTTTGGTGAAGATCTGTGGTTTTCTTTTAAAGTTTYGTAGAACTTCACGTTGTTGAATGGGGTACGTAGCTCACCTGTGGATCTTGCATTTGCTGATATTYCACTTTGATTCTTAGACGATAACTTCAAATTTTCTGTACAGAGTAAATCGAATGGTTACCCGAGGGTTGCTCACGAGGCTTGGTTGTGACGTCACTGTCGTYAGCTCTGGCAGTGAATGCCTGCAAGAGATGTCTCAACCAGGACAAAATTTCCAAGTGCTGCTACTAGATGTCCTCATGCCTGAAATGGATGGCTACGAAGTATGTATTCGCATTCAACAGAAATTTGCTCGACATGAGCGGCCTTTAATGGTAGCTCTAACAGCAAATACTGACAAGGAGACTGAGAAAAAATGCTTGGACTTGGGCATGGATGGTGTGATCATGAAGCCTATTTCATTGGAGAAGATGCGGATGAATTTGTCAGAGCTTTTGGAGCGGGGCTCTTTGACACCTGAAACACGACGAAAAACATGAGTAAGGTGGTCAAGTTGCTTTTATTATATATCGATCAATATTTTGCAGCTCTCTGTGGGGTCCTTTATTTCAGTCTTGAGCATACTTTGCTTCTTCCAACCAAAGTGAACGCAGCATCGGGCTTTAAACCCTTTCAAAGACAGCTAGTATTCTGGAGTTCAATTTTAGTGGATTGTTGAGCACTTGTGAAGATTCTATTAAGATATGGTAGGTTTGTGCAGGTTTCAGTGAGAGAGTTTGACCACTAGAGGCTACTCTCTGTGAGGTTGAGAGGTTCGGCTTGTTAAAGCAATGATCCAGAAGTCTGTTAGCTCGTTACATGATTACATGATTGTCCGTCTGGGACTTGTCATCTGTATGTGTAGATGTGATCAAGTTGTAAAATCCGGTGGTATTTGTGTCAGGTCCTTCAAGTGACTGCCATCCTATAGTTACATGTGTCCAAAAATGTTTATTTTCTAAAGTTTGGTACATGTATTAGAAATGGTAGTTTTGGGGTGCTTTTGGTGAAAACATAGTAAATAATCTTTAGGGATTAAGGATTAAATGTTTTAATTCTTCATCAACGGGGTGGTCACTGTGAAAATCAACATTTTTTGGTACAATGTGAATTGTCAACTTAAAAAACCCCATTAGATGTTTTTTCAGCCCCTCACGAGACTGTTTTGGTTGTGCCCCGAAATAGTCTCCCTACACTGGGAACTAGCAACTGCTGGTCTGAAATTTTGAATTTCAAGGAAAAAAAAATTCAGAAATCTTAGGAAGTATGAAGAAACTGAAAACCGATTTAAAAAAAAAAAAAAAATTTAAAAAAACTATTTTTTAAATAATTAATTAATTAGTATTATTTGACATGGGAGTCTCTGTGCCACGTTAGACTGCCTACGTGGTAGAGTTCCCAGAGTTCCCAATGTGTTCTCACAGCCCCGGAACTCACAATCTTCTAAATGGTCCAAAAAACATCTAATGCATAAGCACTCATTGGAGGACAAATTATTGTGGAAGACCTCCCTTTTTTGCACAAAATTTAAAGATGAATACTTGCACTTTATATCTTATATAAAAGGATTTTTTTTCACTCATTTAGTCCATAGCGGCATTACAAGGTTAGATGTCTTGATTTTTCAACCTTGAATTGCCACCAGTGCAAAAAATTGGCATACGGATGACATTAGAAAAATCATTGCCCAAGATGAAAGTACATTTTCCAGTGAACTCCTAAAAGACCAATATGCGTTTTTTGGCCACATATCAATTTAGGGCACGCGCGTGTGACTAGAGATTTCCATATTTTTAGCCCAAATTTTAATAGAAGGTGGGGACGAGGAATATCTTTCATATGCACTAAATTCCATGACATTTAGAAATATGAGTCAAAAGTTATGGCCTACTATATGTAAGTCTTTTTTGTAAATGGGCAGTCCGAGCAGATTTGAAAAAATCACCTTTTTCAAAAACAAAAATTTGAAATTGTTTTTCTAGAGCTACATACAAGTAGAAAGCTCTAAATCATTCCATTTTGATCAATGAGTCAAAAGTTATGAGGATTTTTTGTTCACGAGCAGTTATGGAATGTCTACCCTAAAATAAACTTTTAAGTCCTTTATCTTATTCAATTTTCAATATTTTTGGRAAATAAAATAAAATCATAGGATTTATATTGTTTATCACAATATTGAAAGCATTCCACAATTCTATAATTAAATTCTTTACAATTTAGTATTTGAATCATTCTAAAGTCTAAACTACTGTCTACTTACTATTTTTTCTTATATGTTGTACAATTCCAAATGATCTGAAATTTTTCAAGTAAATGGCCAACTTGTTTAGAAAAAAAAATTCTAAGAAGCACAACCAATTTTGTACATTTTTTCATAGAAAAATGAGCTTGTGAAGTGCACCTCCTTGTTTTTGGAGGGCCAAAAATGATTTTAGCGAATTTGAATGCTTATATCTTGCAATCTTTGCGGTGAAAATTTCAGAAATTTTTACTACATATTTTCAAGTCACCATACTACAAGATCCTACTGATACATGTATAAGAGAAAAGGTTTTTGTCAAAAAATTGATACTTGTACTAAAAGTGATAGTTTTGGAGTATTTTTAGTGAAAACATAGTCATGGAACTTTAGGGGTTAATCCTTCATTGGAGAGTTGCTTGAATGGAAGTTGTTTGAATAGTCTTGGAAAGTGCCTCATTCAGGACTTTATAACTTTTTTTCCTGAAAAGATATAAAAAAAAATATATTACAAGAAAACAAGCTTTATATTGAAATTGGACAAGTTGTTGCTTCAGTTTGCTCTTGATCTGAATTTTGCCAAAAACGACATTTTTTAATTTGAGTCCAACTAACCAAATGAATTTCATCAACTTCAATTCCTTGGTCATAGGTTGTGTTTTAGAGTTAAGCCTGTAAGGATGTTGTGGACCCAAAAAGTTCAATAAATGACTTTACTGTTATTTGTAGAAAAAAAATGCACCTATTGATTCTATAATTGGAGTCTTTTGGTGACTATCTTGGTCATGAAAACCATCTCTTTCCATAATTAAGGAGTGTCATAAACAATACTAGTCATTCGTCTCTTCCAAAGCCTTTAGTTACTTCAATGCATAGAATGTCCTTCAAAATTGCATAAAAAATTAAATAGGCTCAAGGAACTTTTTGAGAATGCGTGTCTGAATTTTCTTATTACATCCCTGCTAGAACTCTCACCATTTCAAGCTTGCATTGATTGGACCTTAGTAAAAATCCCACATAGTGCTCTATAAGTTGTCTTTTGAGTGGATAGTAATAACAAGTAAAAATCCAATTTWAATTCGATTCAATCCACTTTAACCCCCCTAAGTGGGCTTGTTTCATTGTCCCCATTCTTGTATTTTTTAGAAAGCAATYTGGCCAAAAAAACAWTATGGGATTTCTGAGTGTATGTATTTTATATACATTTTGTAATCAATGTGTATTTTCATGTCATATATGTATTTTGTATTAGTATTAGAAAACCAAATTGATGATAGGGACTAGGGGGGCCTTTTTCCTCCAAAATGTAATTTGATAATTGCTATTTATTTTGAAGAGGAGGGAGRGGGGAAGGGTGGTGTYGGCCACATCTTTTTTAGTAGATAGTATTCTATATAATACAATAGATTGAATGAATTGTTCAATCTTACAGTTTCTGTGGATTGAAGGATCTTTTCATCATGATGAAAGATCGTCTAGTGTAGTTGTATTGTTAAAAACTTTGGTAATTGAAGGATGCCATTGCAGATACATGTACATACTATGCGGTGCGCTATACAAAAGGTGTCCCTATATTGGTCGTTGAATAGTTCTTCGAATTATAGGGCCAATTACAACCTTTGCACATMTGCATGCACCCTCTACAAGAAAATGGGTGTTTTATGACTACAAAATGTGATTGTAGTGAGTCATAAAATCTTAAAAATGGTGTTTTATGACCGCAAAATGTGGTTAACATCTTAATTGAAACTGACACAAATTGTAAAAGTTAAAGGTTTTGRATGGTTTTGGCCAATCTTGGCCAAAATTGTAGATTTTCTAATCCAATTTGAGAAATTCAAACTTGTTGGCTTACGTTGTAGAGCACAATATCATCTATCACTACAAGAGAAAGGTGTGTTTTAAGTATAGTCCTAGTAGTATAGTCTTTTGAATAATGACCTTTAAGTAAGGCTTTAGTAAAATTTAATTGAAAAGACGGTCTTTTCAGTACAATTTTACTAAAAACCTTACTTAAGGATCATTACTTAGAAGACTATATTACTAGGACTATACTTAAAACACACCTTTCTCTTGTAGTGTATCTTCTATCATACTACTAAAATCACAACAGAATGAATAGATAGAAGATAGATGCTCCCTCTGTAATATTATTAATGCTACCATTAATACTTAGGGCTTGGGCTTGCTATGCGACACATTCATTGTATCACATATTAGTAAAATTTTGTTATATTTGAATAGAATGCATGATAATGATTTCAATAAGTCTTTAAAATAATTATTTTCAATATTTTGTAGGAATATTTTCATTCATGCATACATAGAAATTGTATTTTCACACAATGTAATATTAGAAAAATAGAGTAGCAGTTTGCAATCACTTTTGTAATATCACTTTTTACAAAAGGTGATATTATAGAAATAATGTAGTTGTTGCAATTAAGGTGATATTAAAGACGATCCACAAGATGATATTATAGAGGTAGCAAATCCATTGCTTCTCTTGACTTTACACTTCTTTGCACTTCTTTCGTGATTTTAATTTTCTATTGCTACTACCAAATGATTTTGAAGCAATTTTGGATTCCACAACAATTAAGTTGTCCACAAAGTTTTTGAGATTTATATGTTCTTCTTTTCAATTCTTCAATTTGGATTGTTATTTTTTGAAACAATGGAGTCAAATTTCTAATGCATTCTAATGTATGTGTATCTTTTATAGTATTCACCATTGCATATGTTTCATTCATCGTTCAATAAATTTCTATTATACATTTCAATATATGCTTTTTATATTTGCACTTCATTTGCCCAATGAAGTCAAAAATTAAGGTTCCAACATAAAGATGTTTGTGATTTTGACCTCTACAGCTCTTCATGTTCTTGTTGTGTACCAAAAAAGTGAACTCTAYTCAAACTACCTAAATTGGTGTAAGATTTCTCATTTGATGAACAATTTGGTCAATTAACTCCAACATAGAATTTGCTTCTACCATAGCATAAAGTCAAACTCATTGTAGTGTTGTTGCCGCGACAACTACAACTAGATAGGTGGAATCCTAATTTGTAACTAAGACTCCATAAAAAAGATGAAGTAGAAAATTAAAGAGACAAAGTTGAAGAGCACAAAGAGAGGCACAAGTAGAAGACCAYGGAGTGAGTTTAGGATTTGGAAACAATTAGAGAATGGTATGATGGAGAAAGTATGGTATTTAGCAATTCTATTGTGTCAAATTAATTAAAAAATTTGTGATCTCTAAACTTCTAATCTATAGCCAATGCACTGTTATACCATCTATCATCCACTTTTTGTTTATGGAGGACACTATGTTAATTCTAACATTTTAGTATAATATACACACCCTACATTAGTTATRATTCCCTAAATTGTGCTCTGCACACCCTATATAGGAAATAAAAAGTTTTAAATTTTATACTTGACTCTTTTTACAAGCCCCTTTTTTTAGACTTATACATATTTTAAGACTAATACCCAATATCTCACCGAGCCCAATCCCAAGCGCTTCATTTCAAAGAATCTTGAGGATAACATCTCCAATACCGTACTTGGTGGTCAAATTAATTCAACTTTTCCTATTGAATAACTGATTAAAGTTGGCAAATGCAATTTGGCATGCCTAAGAACAAAAGATTCTTTTTGCTAAAATTTTTAAATATATTTATTCATTACTTRTATGAAAATGATGTTTCTATCTTTGGATATAAAAAGATATTTCTAAAAATGGATGCTAAAATTGTTGGATATAGAAAATCAATACAACTTTTAGCATCCATTTTTAGAAATACTTTTTGCCAACTCTAATATGGTACTCAACCACTTTGATATCTCAACCATATGCTTCTATTAACCTAAAATTTGTGTTTTCAATTACAATTTAAATATGTGATTATTGCATTGGTGAATTTTGTGATTAAAATTTGTACAATGACTTTGCAGTTTCTCATCACCTTACAGAGGCTTGACGCTAATCATTGATTGGTCGTTTTCATACAACATTTTTTTCTTCAATACTATTCTATTTTTGTGGCCAATAATTGACACGAAATTTTGGAAGGATTGTCAATGGTTAGTTATAGAATAATATTGAAAAAATATTTTTTTGTATTAGATTCACGATACATATAATTTGTTTAACCCTTACATGACAAGCTCGTGACCTTGGAAATCATCAAATTTGATACCATGGAAATCACTTGTTTTAAAAATCCAAAAGCACGCACTGGAAGTCAAACTATTATAGAAGATCTTCCCTTTCCACCCCTAATTCCAAACATGAATAGTTCCACCTTTTTTCCTACATAGAAAGATGTTTTATCATTCATTGACTAGAAAATGGCTTCCTAGCCTGCGGGGCCCAGTTCGTGGGCACGGTTTATTGCTCTGCAACCACGGGGACTTGGGAAGCCGGTCAGTGTTCCGAGCTGGAAGACTGAAGAGTCCTGTCGCCTCGACTGACACCTTCCAGTCAAGGATTTGACCAGGAAGATACGCAGTGACGCAGGCATCCTTAGCCTTTGTGTCAGATGGCGAGAATGAGCCGCCGAAGATCGGCTCAGTACAGTCACCATTTACTCTGGCTTGCACTCATTCACTCGCTCTTTTGCCGCAGCTAAATTTACTGTCACCAACTGAACTCGAAGCGGCAGTCAGAAAGATTCTCTGTCATCCATCGAACACTTTGTGTTCGCCTCGGTGTTCGAGGGTTGATAAACCCCTCGCCCGTTCTGCTATAAATTACCTCTGGTCGCTCCCTCTCCATTTGGCGCCTGTTCTCTCTCGGTCGCTCATTTCCTGCAGTTCCTGCCACCATGGCTATGGTATTGCGCTCCTCCCGTCTTCCACTCTCGCCTCTTTCCCGTCCTGCGCCGTCCCCTCCTTGTCATGTCCAATTGCTGCCCTCCTGGCGTTCTCCCGACGTACAGGCGCTTCTCCCTGCGCCTTTAGACTCACAGGCTCCTCCGCGCTCTCGTCGCCCTCTTGTCATACGCGCCAATGCCGGGGCTCAGGTCTCCGCTCCAGAAGGTATGTTTGTATCTTTCTTCTCTATTGGCCCTCTTCAGTTTTGATTTCTCACACATTTAGATGGGCTGGTCTGGCTTGCAATCGACGGGTGGATGGATGGCAAGCTTATATTTCTCTTCCTTCCCCTTTCGATCTTACAAATTCCWCTATTTGGCTACACTCACTCCRAGATTTCCTCTGATTTCAGGATTGTGGGGGGCATCTTTGATTTCGATGCACCTCAACTCTGAGCTTCCWTATGCGGCTTTTTAGGGTTTAGGGTTTTCTGCTGTACTATGTTTTGAATTTAAGTGTGAAGTCATGTTCCTCGTGGAAATCTTTCTGTCTCTCGTTAGCAAAGAAAAAATGTCGTTGATTAGCAGATATCACGATTTCAAGAGAACGTGTATTCGAGGGTAATTCTGCCGACACTTTTAGAGCAATGGTGACAGTGCAAGTTGAATTGCTGATTGGAGAAATGTTTGTGAAGACACCCTCGTCCATGAAGAATTTGGGATGAGACGTCGGTGTAAAGTTTCAGCGGGATCAAGGAATGTTACTGTGGAATCTAATGAAAATATGTCGGGAATGTCTTGGCAGCTGCTGCACTTCACTTTTCCGATCCTTCWTTGCAAGAGCTCGACCCGGATGTGCATGCTATTATCGAATGTGAGAAGAGACGACAGTTTCGAGGCCTGGAGCTCATCGCGTCAGAAAACTTTACATCTCGTGCGGTTATGGAGGCTGTCGGTTCTTGTCTTACAAACAAGTACTCAGAGGGTTTGCCTGGCAAAAGGTATTATGCSTTTTCTTTTTCYGGCTCTTTCATACCATCACAATCTACTTGAACTGAATTTCACAATTCTTAATTTCTAATTRATTCTCTCTCTTTATTGGAGGAGTCTACAGTGTGTACGATTTCTACTTTTCAACAAGCTTTTTGTAACTAAGAATGAATTGCTTCAKCTGTTCTTTTCGTGTTTTCTTGTCTTCGATGTACAAATTTTGGATACGCGAGCAAAGTAAGTTTACTGAATTGTGGGCACACACCTCAAACTGCAGGTATTATGGTGGAAACGAATACATCGATCAAAGCGAAAGATTATGTCAACAACGAGCATTAGCTGCCTTCCATCTCGATCCTACTAAATGGGGAGTAAATGTTCAGCCTCTCTCTGGTTCGCCAGCAAATTTCGCAGTCTACACTGCCCTTCTCCAGCCGCATGACCGTATCATGGTAGGAGACATAAGTGTTGGTTTGTGAATGTACGTTATCATTTATGATAAGAGTCTCATGTTCAGGGTTTCTATTCGGACAAGCAGCAGACACCATGAGTGTAGAATTTTTTCACCATTTAATAATGGYGGAAACCAAGGTTTTTAACTTGTTAAGTGGAGTATCATGGCATGAATTTATTAGCGCTAGTTGCCTTCTGCTTCTATTGGTCATGGCTTCCCTGTTCAATCACAGGAATGCTTGTCCTTCTTCGTATTTTCCATTCATTTTTTGAGAGCTTGTCCAGTTTAGTACGGGGCAAATCGATGATTGACAGAGCCGCCCTGATTCCTGCAGGGTTTAGATCTAGCACATGGAGGGCATTTGACTCATGGATTTATGACACCTAAACGGCGGGTATCTGCGACTTCAGTTTACTTTGAATCAATGCCTTACCGTCTTAACGAGGATACTGGTAATCTGCATAAGCTATTTCTCTTGAGATTTGAGGAGACTGTGTGTTCTCACTTCTGTGAAGGTTKCTTTTGAAAGTGTAACTCTTCTTTGCTGAAGACTTTGACTTCATATCATCTTGCTCGCTTGGGACGAGGCCTGGTGCTGCTAGTAGTTTCTTACCGCTGACGCTAGATTTATGCTTTTGATTAATTGTACTCGGGGGGAAGCAGGGCTGGTGGACTACGATGTCTTGCAACAGACGGCTACCTTGTTCCGACCGAAGCTCATYATCGCGGGAGCAAGTGCCTACGCTCGTGACTTTGATTACCCACGGATGCGGAAGGTATAAGTTGTATCCTCCCTTTTGCAAGTAGGAGCCTTCTTACAAAGTTGGTGTGTCAGAGCGTTTCAATGACTGATGCTATTTCCAATTAGTCATCTATGTGTTTTATGCTGGTACTGAAGTTTTGCAATGGATGTATTCATGGTTGGTTGATTGGTTGTTTGTATATTTTAGATTGCAGATAGCGTGGGAGCTTTTTTGATGATGGATATGGCACACATTAGTGGTCTTGTTTCAGCAGRTGTTCTTAGTAATCCATTCGACTACTGTGATGTCGTCACCACCACKACCCACAAAGTAAGCTTGTCACGTTGCACAGTTTCATTCAATCTTTGATWACTTCTGTTGTAAACAATGGCGCCTGTAAGGTGGTTCTTTGTTGTTGCCTTTTGTATTTTCTGGAGTTGTGCATTATCTGCCTAAGTTTTCTAGAAACTGATGCTGAARTCTGTTTTGACCATGGCATAATCTCGTTGACGGATGGTGTGCTTTGTTCTCACCGACAGTCTTTGAGAGGTCCAAGAGGGGGAATGATCTTCTTCAAAAAGGAAGAGATCTTGGGAGTCGATTTGGAAACAACGATCAACAATGCTGTTTTCCCAGGTCTGCAGGTGCGTATCTCAAACACGATGACACCTTTGTCAGTGACATGACAGAAATCGATTCAGGTTAATCTGAGCCCTGCCCTACTTTTACCTACCTTAAGTTTTCGTCAGTTGCCTAAACTACATGGAAGACATAGATCTCTAATTACTGATGACTTACAAATCCGTATTCTATATTCTGTTCATTGGATTAGTATTCTTGGGTTCAAGTGACTGTCATCTTGCAAATAGCTACTTGCAAATATCTTGCAAATAGAAAATAGCTCTATTATCGCTCGTCACTGTATTGTTTGATTTTTGTCTTCAAACGTTATGTTCAGGGAGGCCCTCATAATCATACTATTGGAGGACTTGCTGTGTGCCTTAAGCAAGCAGTCACCCCAGAGTTTAAGGCTTACCAACGACAAGTAAGAGAGTCTACTGAATTAATGCCTACTGAATTTATATTCGTGAATCGACTTGTTGGACTCTCTTCTGTTCATAGTCTTGCTACGCTTGCATGATGCTTAGCGATTTTCTGTCTTGTTCAGGTTGTCAAGAACTGTCGGGCATTGGCAGATAGATTGATTGAGTTAGGATATAAGCTTGTATCCGGAGGAACTGACAACCATCTCGTTCTTGTCGATCTCCGACCCATGGTACGTCTGAAAATAGAAATATGATGTATTAGGCTCCTATGATGCGCATGTTTAATTGCTTGGATGTCTGCGGGTCCATTTATTCTTGAGCAGACGTCATTGCTGACACTGGGTCTGCATCCTCACAATCGTACTTCGACTTCTGTACTGGGGAGTGTGTTCCAATTGAGACGTGAAGGGATCCATTTGCTTCTATACAGACGCTTCCTGTGAAGAGCTGAGTTGATTCAGTTGTGCAGGATGACCTTGTAGATAGCCATATCAAGCTCAGGTAGAATAGAAGGTAACTCTCTATTCCTGCAGGGTGGTATCTGATGCTCAGCTCTCACTGGTATTGGCAGGCTACGGATGGTTCCCGGGCAGAGAAAGTGTTGGATTTGGCATCCATCACGCTTAATAAGAACTCTGTCCCTGGTAAGTTTGTAGCTTATATTCTTTCAAATCTTCACTAATTTAGCTGATTTGACAGTTGTGATGACGAAGTTGATCGCCACAGTATTTCACCTAGATATTCAGTGCCACCTAGACGTAGAGTCTTATGAAAAAATTTAGTAATACTTCGAGTTGTACGAAGTGTTTGCATTGCAAATTTGCAATATGGGTGGTAACGTGGGCCCTTCATGTTTACAGGAGATAAGAGTGCAATCAACCCTGGTGGCATTCGGATAGGGTCACCAGCACTTACCACACGTGGACTTCGTGAAGGTGAGTTCGTGAAAGTGGCCGACTTCATCCATGAGGGTATTCAAATTGCTATTAAGGCAAAGCAGACATGCCCAGGTACAAAGATCAAGGATTTCCTGGAGTATGTGGAATCTGAGAGCTGCCAACAACATGGTGCTATTTTGGACCTGCGAAATCGGGTTGAAGCGTTTGCCACCCAGTTTCCCATCCCAGGTGTTGGCACAGAGGGTCTTCTGCAACACTGAGCAATTAGTAGTGTTTTTTGTTGGGTCTAGCAGATTGCACGACAAGAAAACATTTGTTATAGAAACAACCTCCCTTTAAAGAGTAGGATTTGAAACCTGCCGGGATGGGTGACTGATTTGCTTAACTGTTTAGCTTCAAATATTCAGGAGCTGTTGAGTAGTGGTACTCCAGACATGAAAAGAGTTGCAAACGCCCAGAATTGTTGTGGATCAATATTCTTCCATGGGACGACATTATAACATATTTGAATGTTGCAATCCTCAACATCCGACTGTAAGGAATATGAGTTTTCCAAGAGATAAAAAGATTCCAAATATAATCAAAAGATTCCAAATATAATCAAAAGATTCCAAATATAATCAAAAGATTCCAAATATATTCAAAAGATTTCAAATATATTCTAAAGATTCCAAGTATACTCAAAAAAATTCAAATATATTCAAAAGTTATCAAATATAATCAAAAGATCTTAAATACACTCATAAGATTTTAAATTCAATGAAAAGATTCTAAAGATACTCAAAAGATTCTAAAAAGATCCTCCAAATTCGTTAATGGAGAAGTGTTGAATTTTTGTTGATTTGGACATAAGTTGTTACTAGTATTACTAGCATTGTCCAAATTCACACAAATTTGTAAAAATGGTCATTAGAGTACCCAAATCAACAAAAAATCAACACTATTCTGTTCATTTGGACACCATTTTCTAGTAGTGTATTAGAGATTACTTGGGAAAAGAAAACATAGTAATATCGCTTATGATTATGGATTGAAATATTAAAATGTTTGATCATGAGGGTGTTAAAACTGTATAAGTGATGAGATGCCTTTCAATCCTCTTTTCACATGCCAACTTAAAAAAATTGGTCACCAAAAAAATATGAGGTCAAACCATCATGCGTAGCTCCAATCAATTTATGGCTTCTCAAAATAAACTCTACAGTTTTTTAAATGAATTTTTAATGTGATTTTTTCTCCAAGCTCTAGTGTATTTATGGCTCATTTCCAAAAGCCCTCTACACTACATAAAGTCAAGATTACAATGGACCCCCTTGCAAGAAATCTTGAATAAAAAAATCATAATCATTCATTTTCAAAATCGGATTTTTGATGCTAAAAATAGACTTCAAAAAGAATTTTTTGGAAATATAAATACTAAAATTAGAAACTTGGTTAGGTTTCATAAAACTTCAAAGTAATGCCAAACACCAAAATTTGGTGCTTTGGGCATTTAAGGGTTAAACTCATAGAATTTCAATTAAGATAGCACTTTGGACAACAARGTTGTTGTAATAAACACAATTATAGGAAGGATAATATTTATTGTGTATTGCATTGATTGTCATAACATTCAGTAGCAAGCATGGTCTTTACAGTGATGGTGTGGAATATTCCACACCAAACATCCTTTGCACCCTCTATATGTCCAATTAGCTATTGATGAAGGTTGTTGGATATGATATATTCCACACCATCTACCGTAAGCCAAGGCAGTGCTAGAACACGCTACTGAATGTTATGTGTGTGGTACTGCGTATGTGCTTATTAACCCTGAAACAAAGCTGAGGACGTTGTATTCTTCGGATGATTTCAGAAGGCGCTATAGAATCATGGAAAAATCCTTTTTTTACCCAATTACTGGAGAATGAGAAGTTTCTTGAGAGCATTTTAACCCCTAACTACCCGAGGCACCAAAATGTGGTGTTGACAAAACTTAAAAGATGAAGAAAATCCAACTATATTGCTATTTTTAGTAGTTTGTATTTTTGGTAGATGCCTATTAAGGTCTAGCTTTAGCATCAAAAATCCGATCTGGAAAATAAATGACTATGATTTTTGTACTCACGATTTTATGTAAGGGTACCCTGTGTAATCTTGACTTTTCCTAAAGTTGTGTGCTCTCTGAAATGAGCCTCAAATACAATAGATCTTTGAGACAAAACCACATAAGAAATTCATTTAAGAAAAATGTAGAGTAGATTTTGAGAAGCTATGAAGTGATTGAGGTTGTACATGCTGGGTCCTACAACCTCACATATTTTGATTGATGATAGTTTTAGATTCACCGGGCGAAAAGTGGGTTGAAATTTTTTTTGTAGTTTTGACACCCTCTTGGTTAAACATTATAATCTTTCAACTCATAAGTGATATTGTTGTGTTTTCTTTTCTAGAGTAATCTCTAGCCGGTCTACTTTAAATTTGTACAATTAAAATTCAAAAAATTGATACAGTTTATCAAAATCTTTTTTTTTTGTTCAACTTGGAGCAAATTTCTAGACCAGAGTTGTTCTGTCGAACGCGATTGTGGGTCCAAAACACTGGGCGACTGCGGGTCCAAAACAATGGGCGAATACGGGCACAGGGGTCGACTGCGGGTTGAGGCGCGACCACGGTGTAGGGTATGAAGAGTGCTGTGGTTCACCTCAGTCAGAATTTGAGCATGCCACTCCAAAGGAGGATATTTTTTGTATTTCTAATTTTCTTACAATTTAGTTTCCTTTCCACTTTGTGTGAGGAGAGTCACTCCTCTAGGTAAGGTCGGGAAGGAGGTGTTTATAGTGCAAGGGAACATCAAAGGAGTTGGGAATGAGAATGTGSTGGAAATTTTGCTCGGGAAGGCAACTGTGCTCTGCACTGCTAAGTGTTGAAATAATCCCGTGCCATTAGAGCTTCATGTGAAAAACGCTCATCATGTTTTCAATCGAGTTTACAATGCCTATGAAAAGAAATTTCTCAAGATAGATAAAATCAAGAAATCTCTCGGTGAGATACAAACTTCAACCCTGCTGATAGAACAATGCGGGCTCTTGATGTGACTTACTTAATAATTAGGATGTCTGTTTGGGAACACTTTGTTTCTAGATTGCTACTTATAGAGATTTTTAATTCTTAAGCAGCACAAAAGTCTTTCAACAAACCGGAGTGGCTTGAAGCGGCTGGGAATGTGCCACAGGATGATTGTAGATCCTCAACTTCTTTGAAGGATTTCAACATGGCTGCGAAACAGCTGCCTCCTATACAAAAATCTTCTTTGAAGCTGAAAGTCAAGAGACCTTCTATGGAACCTCTGTAACCTCCACTAGCTATGAAGAGACCCTTTATTGAACTTAATCAACTTCCGCTAACCGTGAAGAGACCTTCATTGGAATCTGCTAAGAATTAGTTCAAGTCAACTCAACAGGTACCTAAGCATGTGGTTGTAGTTTTGCAGCGAGATGTACAAAGTCAGGATGAGATAGTGGTTTTGGATTAAATTGGCAAAATAGTATTCAAATATCCTATAACACACTGTTATACCAACACTATATAGTGCAGGTCTGAGCATGGTCATTAATACTTTTTACTCTAGAGGTAGTCAATGTTGAGGAATACGCAATAGACTCAACGTTTTGGTTCCTCAAATGTTTTAGAAGGCGCTTCTA